>CBVK0102048150.1:0-16023 GCA_900067695.1 Picea abies
CCTTCCGTTTCTGCGCGCCAAGTGTTGGGCCCGAACACCCCATCCGGGTGTTTTGCATTTTGGTTTTATCCAACATTAAAACCATAACATATTTCAAGGCTTTAAGACAACCTTCCAAAGGAGTTTGGGCTTAGTTTGAAGATGATTCTCTCATATAAGGTTTGCTCAAAAACTTTACTCCTATGTTATTCACAATTTTTTTTATAAATATTTTTGTAAAAAAAAAAACAATTTCAACATACATAAATATGACAAAAATATTACATTTGTTATATTTATATATTTTAAAATTGTTTTTAGACATAAATAGCTTTTATTTATTTATTAATATATTTATTATTTTCATATTTAAAAAATACTCCTAATATTTATATGCTTTAAAATTAATTTTAATATAAATATCTTTTTATCTATTTATCTATCATCATATAAATGTCTTTTTATCTAGTAACATAACCTAAAATTAAAATGCCTCACTAAACCACAAATATTTTCCAAAACATAAATACTATTTTATCTATTTATCTAACCTGTACATAACCTAGAATTAAGGTAAACCTTGCCCAGCCACAAACGTGCTCATCTTGTAAATAAACGAACGAGGTTAGAGGTCTCGATACTCGCACCCAGCTACTTACTATATGATGTTTGCAAGGTCTCATTGCATATCTAACCTGTACATAACCTAGAATTAAGGTAAACCTTGCCCAGCCACAAACGTGCTCATCTTGTAAATAAACGAACGAGGTTAGAGGTCTCGATACTCGCACCCAGCTACTTACTATATGATGTTTGCAAGGTCTCATTGCATTTGGTGGATATCTTTCTACCTTGCAGCTTCCCGCCCTTGGGTTTTCCTCAGCTGGTAGATTTTCTTCTTATTCAACATTTTATACTTCCCTCCATAACTTTTCCGCAAAAATCGAGTCCAAGCTTTCTCTCCATTCCTCTGATTCTCCCCAAGCTTTCCGTCCATTCCTCTGATTCTCTCCAAGCTTTCCCTCCCTCGGCTTTCCGAACCCATTTTCCCCGCTACCCACAAACTAATTTCGTGTTCTCAGCAATCGATCACCCAGACATGTCGTCTGTAGACCCTGCGAAAGCCGCCATTCCCGAGGAGCCCACTGCGGTCGAGGGTTCAAGTCCCGCTGAAGGCGAAAATCAAAGGGATTCTGTTCCTCCGGTTGAAAATAGTACTGCTAGTGCTGCTGAACCTGGGACCCCGGACTGCCCAGAAGCTGGAAGCGGGGCAGGTGAAGGCAATGAAGCCAAAGACGATGGCGACATAGCTGCCGGAGCTTCCCCCGTCGAGGGTTTGCTCATGAATGGCAGCGCTGTTGGTAATGGAGACGCTGCGGCTACTGAGCAGGATCCCTTACCCTCGCCTAAAACCCTGGAGGATGCGGAAGCTCTGTTTCAAAAGGGCTGTGATGCATTGAAAGCTGATGACCTTGTTGAGGCCGTTGATTCTCTGAGCCGTGCACTGGAAATCAGGTTTTATTTGTTTTTGACGTTCCGTTAGAACTGTTTACAATTCGTTGTGAAAGTGAACATTTTCCTCTATTTTGTAGTTTTTTCGTATAAGACTTTCAATTCTCGTGCTTTTTCCCTAGCATTTTGTGTTTATTGTTTGTGCCGAATTAGTTGACAAAACGATGAAGTCTTTTGAACTCTAAAAAGTCGAGTGTCTGTGGATATGTTTGCGGTTTATGCATATGACATTTGGTTTGATGTTAGCCCCCACACACTTAAAGAGCTAGAAAACTTACCGACTTCTTCCAAGCACGTTCTTGGAGGCTTACCCACTTATCCCTTTTATAATCCATATTAGTATTTTAAACGTTAGATATTAACTTTGTAGAATTTTTTGTTTGATGATCCACAGGCTCAAACAATTCACAGATCAATACACTATAAATAGAAAAAATATATGTATTTTTGACCATGTCAATGTTGATTATAATTATCAGTTTTAAAACCTTGTCACTATGTCATAGCCAGTGAAGCATAAAAGGTGTCTTGTTTGTTTGTGTTTCCGTGTAAGGTAAATTGCTGGTTTTGGCTGTACGGAGTTCACATCTAATTGCCCCATTTTCAGATTTGACCAATATTCATTTTATTTATTTCTAGGTAATACATTTCAGAAGAAACCTCTTGGGCAGTTTTTCTGATACAGTCTGAGTGGGCCTAATGATTAAGAATATGTGTTTCCTCTTAAGAAGTCACAAGTTCAAATCCAGAGGGAGGTAGGGTATGTATACTTTTGTAAACTTTACCAGTCAAATCACTGGGTGGAGGGGGTCCCTTGTCCCACAAACAAGGGGCTCTCATACACCAATTTCATGTCTGACATGGCCGTGACCTTTAAAATAGATTGTTATTGTTATTATTATTATTATTATTATTGTTATTTAGGATAAATCCTAGATTCCTCAGGATACAAGGCCATGTCAATAACTCATGAAAGATTATATCGACTTACTGACTTATGGTGGATTGGATGTACTTATTATTTAATGCAGTTTGGATAGTATTGAAAACATTGTTTCTAGAGTGTTTTTCCAGTTTTTAAAAGCATAAATTGTAAATAAATTCTGGGGTCAATTTGTGCCATGTACATGTGTGGGTGTGTGTCATACTAATATATTAAAATAAAAAAATGATAATCATATCTAATATAAAAAAAAAATAAAAAAAGTGAAAAAAGGATTTGATGCCTCTTGGTGCTTAAGAACTGGAGTTAAGATGGATCTATGTTAGTGAACTCCTAACTAATGAATATGAACACCTATATCATTAGAAATTGATTCTCGTTTTTCATTTTTTTTTCACTTTAATAAGATGGATCCATGTTAGTGAACTCCTAACTAATGAATATGAACACCTATATCATTAGAAATTGATTCTCGTTTTTCATTTTTTTTTTCACTTTATTAAGTTTTACCTGGAAAGCAATAAGTGGTTTGTATTCAAAATCCTTAAGCAAATATTGAATTTATTTGTTTATTTATGCCAATCAATTTACCATAAACTATTGCTTGCTGCCTGTGTCTTAGAGTCCTTAAGACATTTTCAATTCATTGTTCTTCACATATAGTTTTATTGTTTGTCAATTTACCTGAAACCATTGCAGCTTCTCTCTTTGATCTACAAGCATGTCGTCAGTTCTCCAAGTTTCATATATCATGTTTGTCTTTCCATCTATTTTATTGTGGTTCAATAACTGTTATGTTTCTAGCAGATATTGCAATATGATTTTTGGCCTTCAATGAACTGCAGGGTGGCCCATTTTGGTGAGCTTGCTCCAGAGTGTACAACAACATATTATAAGTATGGATGTGCACTTCTTTACAAGGCTCAGGATGAAGCTGATCCATTTAATGAGAGTGCTGCTCTAGCAAAGAAGGCAGAGTCTTCTTCAAAGAATGCCACAGAAGTGATCTCTGGGAAAGTTGGCAAGGGTGAACCCTCTGAACCTCTTGTTACTGAAGTTCCTATTAAGAATGACAAAGGTAAAGGCTCTGTCAGTGATCAAGATGGTGTCGAATCTGTGGATGAAGGGACAATGGACAAAGGTCTTTGATCTATTCACTTGGAAATTTTCTTTTTCCTTTCAAGTATCATTGTTCTTACTAGTTATATCAAAATTGGGCCGGATTCCCAAGTCTTGTGGTCCTAAAGTTCTGTAATGGTGCATGTGATATAGAGGAAGGTGCTGAAGGAGAAGAAAGCGACGAGGAAGATGCTGGTGAGGATGTTGATGTGGAAGGTGAAGATGAAGAAGATTCAGATCTAGATTTGGCATGGAAGATGCTTGAATCTGCTAGAGTGATTCTGGATAAACAGGAAGATACTATCGAAAAAGTGGATGTTATAAGTGCCTTAGGAGATGTATCTTTGGAAAGAGGTAAGTTGATAAAATTAAAATTTTGACCAAGCAGGGAATGTTGCAGTGCTCTTTTTCAAACTTGATTGTTTGATTGCAGAGGATTTCCAGACCTCATTAAGTGATTACTTGAGAGCTCTTTCTATATTAGAACGCTTGGAGGAACCCAACAGTCGTCATATTTCACAACTGTATCCTTTTATGTTTAATTATTCTACTGTTCTTATAATTTATTCTTCAGATGTTGTCTTTAGGTCAGCGTGTTGATACGACTGAAAAGTATATAATATTATGGAACTACACTGCTTATCAATATTAGCTACAATTATGGATAGTATGCTATTTTAACTTAGGAAATGCTATTTTAACTTAGGAAAGTGCATAAAACTAATGGGGATAATAGAAGCTAATAAATGTGTCGTGCATATGAACAGTATGATAATAGTTGACCCTGCTTAAACCTTTGGTTTGTGCTTTTCGCCCGACTCTTCACTGTGGTACTACTTGATTGTAATATTTAAAAGCGCACAAACATGTGTATGTATGTATATGTCCAGTGTTTATTTGCTCACAACCTTAATTTATTGATAGATGCTTTAAGATATGTTTGGCTCTACAGATGCAGAACAAGATTCCAGATGCTCTAAATTACTGCCAACGGGCTCTTTCAATATGTGCATCCCGTATGCAGAGACTCACAAATGAAGCTGAGACATCCAAGGGTGAAAGTTCTGGCAAAGATGCACAGACAAATAATGTTTCTGAGGGAGATCTCCATAATGGCACACTGGCTATAAGTGCCACGGAAGATGAGGTTAATGTGCTTAAAGGGTTAATGTCAGATCTTTCAGATAAGGTATGGTGTATTCAAATCTATTCGTTTGTTAGGTTTGTTGATGTTGTGAATATTGGGCTTGCTAACATGTTTAGCACATGCAGATTGAAGATCTCAAGGCGATGATGTCAGCTCCACCTTTGTTTGAAGTTCTTCAGTCTCTTTATGATGATAAGAGCGTTTCTCAGGATAAAAATGCTTGTACGAGCGGGAATTCCTTTCATGAAGTAGCATCAACGGAAAGCAATGGTTTTGATCAGCCTAGTCTACCGGCAGTTCCTTCCGGTGGTAATGTAACGCATCTTGGTGTGGTTGGGAGAGGTGTGAAGCGTGCAACACCAGTTCCAATTGATGTCGCAGAACCTTCTACCAAGAAGATTCTCATTGGCTCAACTTCTTCTGAGTAGCCTTATTGTTGTACTTTAGAGTGATCAGTAGCAGTTAATCAAAGCTCTGAAGCACATGCATAGTCAATTGGAATGCTTGTGTGCTAGTATATGGTATATGGATGGACTGCATCGAATGGTTATTTGATTAGGTCATTCATCATGGAGTTTAATGTGTTCGACTCTTTTGGTTCCCAACAATAATGGCTTGACCCAAAAGAGATATGCTGTATGAAACTCGCGAAGTTTTCTTTTTAGGTTAAATATGGTTTAAAAGTTATATCTGTGTTTGTCTCTTGAATTAATTGAAAAATGTTATGCTGGATGTTGAACTCGTCCAAAAATTTTGTATTAATTAAACCGAAGGAATAGGCTAGTGCTGGAGACAAGCGATTCATAATTTTGTCTTATATTGTTTATGGAAGTATAGGAATGTCTCTGCCTTGAAATGTTTATGTATTTGTTCTTGAGATTGAAGAGAATGCTATCTATTTAGTTTATAAATTAATTACATGTTTTAATCTGTTTCCAGTTATTGATATTATTTTTAGTTTGGATGTCATTTTTGAAGGTTATTTTGTGACTTGATGCTGCTTGATCAAAGCACTATCCTCGATCCCAAGATCCCAAGTTATGGGCTGATATAATATAAATCAATGTTTATGTAATTGCTCAATTTGGCAATAGGATTCAACTTGGGATTCATGGCGTGCTGCTTGATCAAAGCACTATCGTCGATCCCAAGTTATGGTCGGTGTTATGTAATTGCTCCATTTGGCAATAGGAATCAATTTGGGATTCGTGGTGTAAGCTTGCGTTATCCTTTTTAGAGCACTCAGCTCGATGAAGTGTCTATTATTACTTATAATGTGCTTATGCTTTATATACTTATTATTGGTATTTTTTTTTTTTAATATTGCAATATTTTGGGAAATTTATTGGGTATTTTCTATTGGGTATTTTCTCTCATTTCAAGGATGATGATACCCAAAGTAAATTGGATTTTGTAAGAGCTTGAAGCTTTTTGCTAGTAGGAATAGACCATGTGCGAGGGGAATGGCACTTCTTCACACAACCACTCGGGCTAGACTCAATTGATGGAGTTATTTGTCTATATCTATAATGTCTCCTTTTTAGTTATGATGGCCTTGGAGTAGAAAGTAAAATAAAGATATAAATTTGAATAAACAGACCGTAAAGAAGATAAGAAGCGATCTTCTGTCTACAACCATAACCTGGTTAGTTTTAAATGGAAGTCATAAGTTCAATTGTTGACAACTTCAGTAGAAATAACCTTTACTTTAGTCACCCCAATGGTCTACAATCAGTAGAAATAAACTTGACTCCCAAAATCAATCAAAAGCATCTAAAACAAAATTTCCCTCTCACCATTGCATGATTTTTTTAGTGATAGTGCAGACCATTTTTCCTAGAAATTCTTCAAGTTTATATTCATACGAAAAATGATTGTTCATCTTAAATAATCTCCTATTCTCAACAATATTGCCTAATTCCTCCAAGATAAATAATCTCTAATATATTCTTAGATTTTTCTTTCATAATTAGTTAAATCAGTAAATTTTGTAGTTTCTTCTTTATTTGTTTTATCCTTGATAATTTGCAAGGATAACATTATTTTGTTTTAAAGATTTTACTTTTTACCTAATTCCTCCCAGATAAATAATCTCTAATATATTCTTAGATTTTTCTTTCATAATTGGTTAAATTAGTCAATTTTGTAGTTTCTTTATTTGTTTTATCCTTGATAATTTGCAAAAATAACATTATTTTGTTCTAAAGATTTTACTTTTTACCTAATTCCTTCCAGATAAATAATCTCTAATATATTCTTAGATTTTTCTTTCATAATTTGTTAAATCCGTCAATTTTGTAGTTTCTTCTTTCTTTGTTTTATCCTTGATCATTTGCAAGTATAACATTATTTTGTTCTAAAGATTTCATTTTTTTTCTTGTTTAACATTATTTTATTTTTTAAAGATTTTGCTTTTTTTCTTATTTAAGATTATTTTATTTTTTATTTAATTCCAGATATTTTACTTTTACTATGTTTTCCAATTCACTCAATTTTGCTTGTAGGCTTGGAGACAATTGGATTGTGGATTATTTTGCTCTCCTTTTTATTTATTTTTTATTGTGAGCATGTATATTTGCATTTTTCTCTTATTGGATTGGGGGAAATTTAATTAGCTAGTTTACAAATTTAAAATTTAATTGGTTGATTTACAAATTTTAAATTCTGTTCTGTTGCATCCAAACATAATTGTTGAATCCCTTCAATTATTTTGTTAGCCTTTTCTTGGACAATATATTTATTTCAATTTTCTAAATATCCCTTAAAACCAACCATAGTTTCTAATAACATGTCTTTCTAGAACAACTTTTATTATTCATATTAATATTTTTAACATTAGATAATAACTTTGGACAGTTTTTTGTTTAATGTTCTATAGGCTCAAACAATTCACAGATCAATATAATATAAATAAAAAAGGATATCTATTTTGACAATGTAAAATAGAAAAAGGATATCTATTTTGACTATGTCAATGTTGATTATGGTTATCAATTTTAAAACCTTGTCATTGTGTCATAGACATTGAGACAAGCTGTCTTGTTTGTGTTTTTAGGCAAGGTTAATTACTGATTTTGGCTTGTCACTATGTCATAGACATTGAGACAAAAGGTGTCTTGTTTGTGTTTTTGGGCAAGGTAAATTACTGATTTTGGCTGTACAGAGTTTACATCTAATTACCCATTATATATTTTGCAGATTTGACCAATATTCATATGTAGAATGTTTATTTTATTTATTTCTAGGTAATACATATCTGGGGAAACTCTTTGGGCAATTCCCTTGATTTCAGGGATATATAAAGGGTAAACCCTAGATTCTTCAGGGCACAAGGTCAGTCAACAACTCATGATAGATTTTATATTGTGCTCATCAACAATCAGTTCACTAAGAGCATTGCGTCCTAGATTCTTCAGGGCACAAGGCCATGCCAACAACTCATGATAGATTATATATAGCTCATAAACAATCAGTTTACTAAGTACACCATATTACAAAGTGAGATTTGGACTTGGGTGGGGATGATAACAATTTGTTTTGAGGGGTAACAGTTTTTTTTCACTACCACTCGCGTTGCACCCAATGGACAATTTTTTTTATGAAGCACCTTGTCTAACAAACACTTATGCAACATGCAATTTGCTTGCAATGAATGAAAGAAATTCATGGTAGGTTCTTGCTGATGCATTTTGTAATGTTTTGCAATAATAGTATCTACGAATTAATTATACCAACTATTTTTTTTGTGACTAGTGGAATCGACAACTCACGGTTCTCATACTTGTGTGGCACGGGATCGATTCTCGTCTGCTACCTCCATAACCTCTAGGTGCGTCCACACAACCCGCAAGCATTGAACTTGAGACCTCCTTTTTACATTTCCTTCCATTTACATTACACTTGCCAATCGGCCTACACCCCTACGGACTAATTATACCAACTATGACATAGGCTCTCTTTGCACATTTGATCTGTGGTTGAGTATCTCTTTGCAAGTTTGTAAAGGTTAACTCTCAATTATCTTTGTATGATTGGTAGAAAATTCAATAAAATCTAAGCTTGTGGAAAACTCATTAAAAACCAAACTTTCTTGATATGATTTCAAGAATGTTCGTAGACCTTGTAAAACACAAGCTTTCATATTATTAAAATATATTTGAGATGAATTTTCAATGTAGGTAAAACAATCTTTCATATTATTAAAGTATATTTTAGATGATTTTTTAGACAATTTTTCAACATGGGAAAGATGCTTTAGAGAAAGTCATTGGTTATTTTGGAGTAGGACCTATTTTCAAACCCCATGGATATATGTTTAGGTAATAATGTTGAGAAACTGTATTTTGTATTGTACTAATCCCATGTTACAAATACCAAATTGTATTTTAAATGGGGAAAGATTTTCTATCTTCTAATTAGACTCTAAAATATATTAGAGTTCAACTTCTCTAGTTGGAGATCATATTGTTAAAGGTTAGATAAGTTTTATATGTATCTCAGCATGATGTCTTAGATATTGTTTACTCTATATGTAACTACAAATTTACAATTTCTAACTATCACAAGCACTTGAGTAGCCTGATTGCAATAAACAACTTAATATGAGAATCACTATATTTGTATCATAAAAAATGGAGAGCTTTGTACTTGGTAGTAGTGGTGTTGTCATATTGTTGATGTTGATGTATATTGGTCCTCATTATGGAGCTTAAATATAGAATTTGAATGAATTTGAACTCTCTTTTATGAGCTTTGGTCTTGGTCTGATTTCTTTTATTGTTGCTTGATCTACAAAGTACATGGCTTGTAGAGTTGATTCAGTCATTACCAATCATCTTTTATTTCTTTGATTGTGAAATGGTTCATTGTATTGTTCTTGGGTAGTATTTTGATATGTGAGATGCTAGTCACCTATAATGGCTTGTTAGCTTGGGTTGGTTATTGCTTGTTTGCTCATTTGATGGTTTTCCTTTCCATTAACTTTTGTATTTGGGTGGCTTATTTGTCCATGAGTTTCATTGCTTGTCTAAGATGCTTGATTGTAGGTTCATACACCTAGGTAAGTGGATTTGATGAACTTTGTCTCAATGCATGAACAAATCTCTGTATTTGAAAATTTATGTGAAGCACCTCCATTCACAAGTGCTTAAGTTTTAGATGCAAACAAGTATTTAGAAATTTCAATCACATTTCACAAATAGCCAATTCATGTAGACATCATTTCATACCCCCTTAAGTGGATTTAATAGCGTGACAAAATAAAACATGGTTCAGAGAAGATAAAGTTTAATGAATCTCTATTTGGCATAGATTGACCTCCATAAATCAAAATCAATCGCATGGGGATATGGGGTTGATGCAAGATAATTATTTTATTCAAATTGATGAAAAAACTCTATTCTTATTGGAATTTGGCAAAGCCAAAAGATATAGAGAGGGCATAGTTTTGGGGTGTTTAAGGAGTCTCAAGGTTTTGTGTTGGTTTAGAGACCTTTAAAACACTTGGGAGCTTGCAGGAACTTGCTCTTGGAACTATGCTAGGTACTCAATATTTTGTCGGATTTGTTGTTTTGAACTTTTGTGAAAAAATGGTTGTTTTGGACAATTCTTATCCCATGTTTGGATAGGAATAATGTGATGCCCTGTAATTTTTTTTTAGATATTACACTTATGACATGTGAGGTATAGTGCTATTTTAACCGAACTAACAAATTTAACTTTAATTAATCTTGATCTTCAAGCATTATGTGTGCATCACAGTGTTGAAGATTTCCTTTAGTTTTGTAGAGATATGGAGCTTCATTAACTTGAACACACAGACAACTAAAATTAATTACCATCACCTAGTTCCAATTAAAATTAACTACCAACACAAATTTAAGTAGATATGTATTTATGTTGTAATTTTTTTTCCAATACATACATATTTTAGGTGTAATTGACCTAGTAATGGGCACTTCTTTATACAAGCATGTGAAAGGGGTTCTATAGATCATTTCTAGTGTTTTTTTGTTTTGTTTTGGTTTTTGCATAAAGGGAGGCAGAAAATATATTCACACCACAACCACTCAACTATTATAACTCATTTGCAACCTAATCTAATTGCAAAATTAATGGTAAGTCATATAACATATCAACTCATTGCTTAAGCAATAACATATTTCTTTGTTTGTTCCTTTAAACTTTAAATTTTTTTATTTAGCTCAAACTAAATAAAAAATTACATATTCTAACCACCAATAATGACAATCGGACAGGAGATGGTTGTCTCTTTTGTGATGGTTTTAGGACTTGTGAAGAAGGTGGTTCTTAATCACCAACTTTAAATTCTTTTCAAATATTTCTAATGTTATGATTAATCATGACCCATACTAAATTGGGTTGACGTTTTAAATGCTTTACAAATTTGAAACATAAGTAAAGTGAACTAAGTCACTAACCATGAATGCCAACAATTTTTTTAAGGATTTCTTGTACTATGATTAATCATGACCCATATCAAGTTGGCTTGAAGCTTTAAATGCTCTACAAATTTGAAACATAAGTAAATAGAACTAAGTCACTAACCATGAATGTTGGTGAGTTCACTGTTTAAAACAATGTTTTTGGTGTATGTTTCTAATATGGATATATATAACTCCTTGTTATGCTTGGAATGTTTTTGGCTACAAAATTGATTTTAGAAAAGATTTGGTTTTCCTCTCTTTAACATTGCAAAATGGAATAGTTAGAACATTAGGCTCAACTTAAAATGTTAAAGTGATGTAATGTTAACACTATAGTTGTGCATTGGGTTGCTTTGAGATTGTCAAATGTTGTTAGGCAATCATATGTCCACATAAATGTAGCACTTTTAAGTAGATTGGATGAGTGGACATACCTTGGTCCTTGCGTTGGGATTTCTTTGCACTATTGGTGAAGCAAATTGATTTCCTTTATTTCTTTTTCATACTTTCAAGGTTAGGTTGGAATTAGCTAGCGATAGTCCTAGTAACAAATATTTAATGGCTTTGTCCACACAATATTGTGTATGTATGATATTATAAAAAAATGAGCTTTATTGATTGTCATGAAATCTATTGGGAAGTCGTAATAAACAACACACTTAACAAAACATTATTTTCCCTTAAGTGCAAATTCAAAGAGCATATGAACTATACATTTAACAATGAAGGAAAGTGTGCCCTATGCATTGCATTTCTTGTAGCATGAGTTACGTTGTAACTATGCATTGCTTACATCATTGATGAAGCAATTTGATAGTAATAATTATGGTGCTTAACACCAATGTTAAATTGGCACAAGGTCCAAAAAGGAATAAGCCCTAAGCCACAATAACCACATTCGACAAACCCCATGTAGGGAAGAGCATGCCTACTGAGACTTGACCCAAAGTCATCTTCACAACAACTACTTTATACCTTGATGCATTTTGAAGAAAAGCTTTATATATTTTTATTAATATTATACAAAATATGCATATTGCACTTTAGTAATATGGAAAAACAATGATTCACTATGATGTGATGATAATATAAACTACCACAACCACCTTTTTCTAGTGGCTATAATGTTCATAGTCAATGTAGTATCAAATGTAAGAGATAAATACATGCCATCAAATGCACTGCAGAGGATATTTTGTGTTACTTGTACCAAGTCTTCTAATAATATTTTATTGACTAATCAAAGGACCATCGTGTTTATATGAAAAACATTGTCTTATAGGGGATTATGAAATGATCTTGGCACAGATAACTGGTCTCCCCAACCCATAATGAAAGACTTCTCAAGAAACCTTCATTTACTCCACAAGCCAACTCAACACCTTGATTTGCAATCTTGTTGTTTCCCTCCATGACTATATAAATTTAATTCTCTTTTAGGATTTAACTATTTGTAAAGACCTTTTCATAGCAGCTCGAAGACCTATGCTTGTAGCATTGAACCTCCAGGCCTCCATCTATGACAAAACCAATTTGAATTTCCATATGACGCAAAGTCCATGATATTATGATCCTTGGCTAAGAACATCAAATGTTTGTTGCTAAGATCTCAACACGATTATTTGTGCCACAACTTGCACTAAACTGAAAGGAGTCTCAATGATCATAATTGAAGTAAATGATACCTCTCGCGTCATTCTTGCTCGGATTTCCAAGTGTCACACAATCTAAAAAGGCCTGTGACATACCATGGTCAATGATAAGAGGAGAGATCGAGCAATGTGGATTTTATTTGGTTGTTTTAGCACTAGCGAAAATGATTGTTTGATTATGTAGAAGAGCTCAATAGGCGATTTTAGTGGACCAAGGAAAATGGCTTCATTCTTGCACAACCATATGGACCAAGCATTAAACATAGGGAGAGACTGTGACTACTATTAATGGATATGTCCTTCATCTAGATTTGCAATGCATCTTCAACAAACACCTTTGTCTACTCTTCCTTTCCAATAGTGAGGCCTTTTAGGGAATTCTACAACTCCTTTTTGAAGTGGAAATGAAGGAATAAATGATTAGTTGATTCACAATGCTCCTTTCATAGTGAACACCATCTTGAGCTTTTCCATCCTTGTTTTTGGAGGTTGTCCCATTCGACGATATCATTGTTTAAGTTCCATACTATGAAAATCCTTGACTAGTGAAGGGATTGTAGCTTGCATAGGGGGTTTCCATCATCACTTCTCTTCCTCAAACTATTCATGTAGGAAATAAACATGGTATCCATTTCTTACAATTGTTCCCTCGATGAAGGATATGCATCCCATAGAAGCGTGTCCTTGTCCTTTGAGAACTTGATCATTTCCTTGCAAGGAGTGTCTTGTAGGAAGACCGCTCTTCAACGTGTGCACCATAAATCCTTAGATCCACTAAATTTTCCCATCCATAACCACATATGTTGTCCAAATCCATGTTGTAAACATTTGTTAAATATAAACATTTTTTCTATGAAGCACTCTGGACAAGTATTTTGAGAGAATGTAATATGGACCCCTTCCAATCCATGGATCAAACCCTAGTCTCTTTGCTTTCCCATCTCCAGTGTGTTAGGCAAGGTAATTTCCAACAACATCAAAAGCTTGGGAAAGTAAACGAGAGACATCCAATAAAGTGGAACATCTTCTAACACACTTTTGATTAATGTCAACTTGACTTCGAGTGATAACCATTAGTTGCTTCAAAATGAAATTCCCCTGTGCATTCTATCAAATAATTATCCTTGGTCCTTATATTGGTAATCATTTGGTTTTAGTTCAAATATCAAATACTTTTTCTTTGATTTAGAGGATGAAAGTTCACAAGTAAACATAAAATCACGTGGATTTGACATTTGACTCAGGTTAATAAAATTGAAACAAATGGAAGACATTTTGGATTTAATTTACATACTTGTGGCCACACACAAAAGTTTATTATCTTGTTGAGTGTCTTGGTATCCCTAAGAGTGATGCCATTACCAAAATAATTGCATCATCCATAAACAATATGCGAGTAATGCATATGTCCCCCACCACTTTTACACCTCTTAACCTACCTTCATGCATTTTCTATATGATAAATCTACGTGGATTTTTTTTCCACTAATAGGAATAGTATTAGTGGGGAAAGTGGGAAGCCTTAATAAAAACCTATGTTGGGCTTGAACAAGGAAGAGGTGACTCCATTAATTAACACCACGAAACTCACTTATAATATTCATTCTTCTTCCCAATGTATGAAGCAAACATCAAATCTAGTTTGCATAAAAGTAGCCTTAAATATAATCAATTGACCCTATCACAAGCATATAACAGGTTTAATTTGACCACAAATGTTGGTTGTCTTCTAGTTTTTATAGTGTAAAGTCTTTTGCACCACCCCAATAACATCATGAATCTACAGTAAAAAAATCCAAACTCGTCATTGGATATACCTCAAGAGAGAATTGGCATTAACCTAAATGCAATGAATTTTCTATAATCTTATATATACACTCGAGAGGGAGATTGGCCTAAAATAGTTGAAATTGGATAAGTTTTCCACTTTCGGGATATTGACAATGCAAACAATGTTGAAATCCCCTAGTATCTCCCACATGTTCTTAACTTCTCAATCACCTTTAAGAGATCATCATCAAATAAGTGGAGGAAAACCAAGTAAAATTCAACAGCCCAACCATCATGGCTTGATGTTTTTCCTGATTGAAATGAATTAAAGAACCACTTTTAGTTCCTA
This sequence comes from Picea abies, assembly GCA_900067695.1. Taxonomy (NCBI): domain Eukaryota; kingdom Viridiplantae; phylum Streptophyta; class Pinopsida; order Pinales; family Pinaceae; genus Picea; species Picea abies. The sequence goes on from CBVK0102048150.1 coordinate 14,918, forward strand.
ACTAGACAAAGGTTGCATTAAAAGGGCATTTTCTTCTTTCATGACTATCCTATCAAAAAAGGAAGTGATAACACGTATAAGCACATGCATGAATGTCATAGGTAGTAAAGAGCACCCTCATGTTATTCATGCGGGTAATTATTAGGCACATGCTGATTTATGCCTAATATTAGCCCTATTTGTCTTAATATATACCCTTATAGTGCCTTAATTCCTCAACAATATCATCAAATATAGAGCACTCCTCACCTTGTCATTATAAATCGTCAAAACAATATTTTGTGATTTTCTAGCCATGATCACTTATCTATGGAAGGACTTTGTGCTTTCATCACTTTCTTGAAGTCACGTAGATGTACTCTTCATCCACAATCTAACATTTTCCCAAGATAAAATACGACCCCTTTCCTTTTCTAGAGCCTCTAGTTCAACCCTCGTTTCCTCTATGAAGTACTTCCTTTTATATTAATCATATATGCTCCATCCTTTACTCAATGTTTTGTAGATGAGAGATTGATTCATGAAAAGTGTTTTTACCTTAAGCCTTTGTGAGTTCCTTCACTCGCATGAGGTTCTCCTAGAATGCCCTCATAGCATTCTCACAGATATCAAGGTAATTTTTCACTCACGCCAATCTAACTAGCTAGTTAAAGTCTTCATTCTGAATCTAGTGTGAGTTGTATTTGAAAGGGAAAGGAGGTTTTTTTTCTTCCATGATGCATGTAAAAAATAACAAGGAACTGTTCAAATGCACTGAATGAAACATAGCCAAGATCTTTATCTCCAATTAGAAATTTGTCTAATATTATTCCAAGTAATTTTGAGCCTAACTTATGATTACTTCAAGTTGGAACTATTTTCAATCGTTACACATTGTGGAAATTTTGGAAAACCCTCTTAACGAAAATTCATAAATTTCACCTCAACCTTGAGGTTCCATGAATCTAGTTTGTGTGAACTTTTATCCTTAGGGATGAATATGAAATATAAATTAAAGTAGTAAATATTTCACTTATGTCCAACAAAATACACAAGGTATCTCAAGAAAATAAATGCCGAACAATTGTGTTGGATTACTAAGAGGAGGGGGGTGTGCCAGGGGGGGG
>CBVK0102048170.1:0-11113 GCA_900067695.1 Picea abies
GAACTTATGATTTTTTTTAAAAAGAAGAAACACTTATTATTAATCATTAAATCTATTAAAACTGTATATGAAATAAAAATAAAAATAAATGATAGTCATTGATTACCTAATAAAATCAAGGGGATTGTTGGCATGCTTATTAAATCAACAACTTTGTAAATAACATCTAAATAGATGTGAGATGGGATGCCAAACACGTTAGGGATAAGGTGGGCGGGATTTCTGGAAACCCTTACCGCCTTTACCAAAACCCTGAGAACTATGTGAAGTATCTTCCCTCTCTGGCCCACTTCTGCCGAGGCAAAACAGAGCCTTGCCGTTCTGTGCTAGGGGACCTACACTTTATTATTTTGTTTTCATATGCAAAATTACCACTCATCAAGCGCCCACAAACAAATGAAAAACCAGCCAGCCAAACGAAATGCGAATATATTGGATTGGATTGTATTTCTTTGGACAACCGCTGACGGAATGAATTGTATTTTTTTCTGTATTCCAGTGGTTTTGGTTTAATACCGTGTTTTCTTCTTTGCCTGCTGGCTTGGGATAACCTCCACGCTTATACATAAATAACGAATAAAGAAATAATGTGTTTTTAATAACAAAGTGTTATAGAGGGAACCGCAATTCCCTTGCCAGTTCCAAATCAACCCAGAAATTCCGAGTTCCAAATGAACCCATGAATACAATCGGCTTTAAAATTCACAAAAGAACTTTAATCATCTTAAATTAAAACATCACATAAGACACAATAATTCCTTCCTAAAACTGGCTTAATAGGTCTTTATATTAACTTCTGAAATTTAATTTATGAAATCTACATTATAAACACTAACTTCAGGAATTTATGAAATGTACATTATTTTTATGGGCTTTTACTTTCAGAATTTACAAATTGGATTGAAGTTCCTTTAAACTTTTTTACTACAAAGCTAGCTGGTTTTAGTTTCATTACGAACTTGACCTATAATTCTATGGTGTTTTTTGTGCCCGTGATTGTTGCTCCAGCTTTCTTCTTCTACAATTCTTAAACTTTCCTCGGCAAATTCAGAAAAAAACGCAGAATTGCTTGTACCTAAGATATAATCATCCTTTGTTTTCTATGTCTTCTTTTTCCAAATTCTTTCTTCTGTCCCTTATCTGCCTCTTTGGATCTTCTTCTTCAAAATTTATGCTATGCTCTATCTCCTCTATTCTGTCGTCTTCTTCGTTGTATTTTATTCTTCCTCCTTGAGCCTTTTGCGTTGTATTATGCGCACGCCTCTTCCTCTTTATCTTCACGACTCTCCTCCAAACAAAAATATCACGGTAAAAAACACTTCTCATTACCTTTGCGTGCAGCCCCAAAAATAATACACCGCAGAAATGGTAGTAACGCTTCTTCCCTCAGGGTGTTGCACCTTATTAGTCCAGGGACTATTAGTAAAAGGTTTTTAGCTAGTATATCAGTTATGCATTCACACCAAAGCAGTACGAATCATTTTAAAACAAAGTTTTGAAAGTTTTATGCAATTTCCAAATTCAAATTTGATTTTTTATGGTAAGTTTTCAATTTGGAGTCTTATTTGGCCTCTTCCCCAGGCATAGGAGAAGATATGCAAAGTTTTTCATTTGAAACTTACAAAATAATGGCTACATTAAGATGTACATATATGTAGGTGAACTAATGCTATTTCCAGAGATAGCATTAGTTAGTTAACATTTAATGTTTTCACTCCCCTTCTTCATTAAGGTGAGGTTCTTCATTAGGGTTACGTGCCTAGATGAAGGGATGCAAGATTTGTGTCACTCAATGGTGGTGAGTCCAGTGATCTGAGTATCTCTACGCATCCCTTCATCTGAGTATCCCTTCATCCAGTCGATTCCATTCCATCAACGACTCCTTTCATCCAGTCGAGTCCATTCCATCAACGCCTCCCTTCATCTGCATATCCCTTCATCCAGTCAAGTCCATTCCATCAACTGCACATCCCTTCATCTGACCAATCGAGTCCATTCCTTCCCAACATATTGTAAAATTGATTCAACTTTCCAATCCTTGGTAAAGGCCTGGGTGGAACCGCCTTCTTCTTTAATCTGCAAAATAACAACAACAGGTCAGGCTTTCACTACAACTTTGCGGTAATCTGCAACAGTTTTCGAAGGTCTTAGAGTCATAATTTTGAAGCATCCATGGTCAGAAAATGCAATTCTAAAGAAACAATTCCCAAAAACACCAGCTTCTCTTCGGCTTTTTAAGGAATGAAGGAGCTAAGGATCCTTCGCACAGCTTGGAAAAGATGCACATGTTTAATAAGGGTATGGCCACTAACACTCGCGCAGTCATGGCTTCCATTGTCGAGATTTACAATGATGTGTTCAAGAATATAAATACGTTGGTGGACGTGGGAGGAGGAACAAGCGCTGCCTTATCCATGATTGTCAAACAATACCCTCACATCTGTAGCATCAATATTGATCTCCCACATGTAATTTTCGGTGCTCCTCCTTTACCAGGTAACCTCTACATATCTCGCCTACTAAATTCTTGTGTCGTAGGCATGGATTAACCATTTAGAGGATCACTCGAAGTCGGTCTTGTTACTATTGGGCATTTGAATTGCAGGGGTGGATCATGTGGGAAGGAATATGTTCGAGCATATACCTTCTGCAGATGCAATCTTTATGAAGGCACTCCCTCTTTGTTTCCTTCAATTGATTCAACTGTTGTTTATGTTTATGTATTGTAATATATATTTTTTTAATTGTTGTGAATTGAATGATAGTGGGTTTTGCATGATTGGAACAATGAGGATTGCGTGAGAATATTGAAGAAACGCCATGAGGCTACACCAACCAATGGAAACCACATGCATTCTACTGCAAAAGTTAAGGAAGGTTGTCAAATACTAAATGAAAAGGAGAAGGTGAGTCGGACGTTAATAAGCTCCTGCAATGCCATACCCACCATGCCCACCACCATGTGCACATGGCCATGTAATATTCTTTATTACTCTCAATTTATAACTTATGAAGAATGATGAACATGATCTCTCACATAAACATTCCACCCTGCTATTGTGGTTGAGAGTTACCAAAAGATATTAAATTTACAATCTTATTTACAAATAAAACACTAGTCGTTAAATTTACAGTCTTTTTTTTTACAATTATACCTAGAAAAAAAAACCTAGCGGTCCCAATATTCTTCAATCTGCTAATTAGAGTCAGGATTAAGAGGCCAATAGAGAGGATCTGGCTATATGAGAGATTTCTCCCACCTAGAAGCATTAGTTGTGCCCGCAGATTAAGCAATACACTTACCTTCCATCCATATATGTGTTCCAGCAAGTCAATGCCAGAAAGACTTGATTCTATGGAAGTTAGTCAGAAGTAAGCCTTCGTTAGTCGTCTTAGATACGTAATATGTAGGTATCTAATCCATATTTATATACATAATATGATGTTCTAATGAAGGGTAGGCCCTTTGGTTTTAGTGTTGTTAGGACGCCCCGCTACTCTCATATCATGTGTACAGGTTCGGTGGAAAGAGAGAACCCCACCCGCCTCCCTCTCCCAGCAAGCAAATGAGTGAGCGCTCGTCACAGGGTCTACACATGGGATTTGATCCCACCTATCAAAGTTTAGTTGAGAACCCTGGCTTGGAACTTGCAGTTTATTCACCAGATTGCATTCAATGGATTATAAAGGCCGTCGTGTGTCCACTTAAATAAAACATGTGTTGAGGTTTTGTGATGTACAAAGAACACGTCTTGATTTATGTTGTCGATCGTTCCACGCTATTATTAAACTGCTATATTCATCATTTGCATTCCCATTTTTCTTTATTGCATCAAGGATGACACCCAAAGCACATGCACATATTTTGTTGACCCTTGTCCAATCACAAAGGCACATAATCCCAATCACTCAAATTTAAAAAGTTTAAAAAATTATCTACATGGCGGACATGTTCAATTACTAGTCTCCATTAAAACTATATCTACACTCTCACAATATTTTCTTAATGGACTTATCATTTGAAGTCGTCGATGTTTCAACCACACTATTTATCTATTACGATTTGTGTAATTAAAGTTATTACTAATAATGACTTGACTGCGACGAGCATATTAGGATGATCAATTCTTTACATATAATAAAGTGACCTAAAATAATTTTACCGTGTTTCTTTCCATGTCTTTCACTCGATGGGCTTCCCAATGCGTGTGGAAATCATTTATCCAAACGTAGATATATCATTCTCGTTTCCCGTTACACAAAAATGAACTTTGCTATATCAGTATGGAAACAACCCATTTCTTACATGGGCTATTTTCCGTGTCCCATTACAGAAAGAGAGCATCAGAACAGAAATTTTGCTCTATGGCTCACGTGGATCTTTGCTTCTATGTCTTCTAATGTCACATCCCAACACTTCTTCGCTACACGTCAAGCTGCACATATCTTCATTTTTCTCTTTTTACGTATTTACTTTACTTATCATCCACTGCTTTACTATTTTTTCATGGTTTTTGTTCATCTATAAATATGAGTGCAAATAGTGTGGATTATGAAACCTCCGGTGTTTTGAAAGCTAATTACTTGTGAGTGCATAAAGGAGGAGACGAGAAGCTTCAGTCGTCTCTTTACATTCACAACTATTGATAAGATAGGGAAGAGTGTTTTGGAGGTTGTTGGGTTTGGCGTTCACTGTGCTCTGGTGCCTTTGATATTAATTCGAGCGTTCATTCTTGCTTCTTTCTTCATTCAACATGACAGATTGCAGGAACAACGCATATCAATGTGAAAAGTAATTTTCCAAACCCATCTATGTTCTATTTTTCTTTTCTTATTATGTAGTTCATGCTACCAAACCCCGCTTTTGGGTGTGTGCCAATGTATCTAACAAATAAGTTGGGAAATCTTGCAATTAGATGATCTCAATTACATAAGGCACATGAGGAAGTCATCTGAACACAATTTGTTTATTGTTTTGGATATGTAACTCATAATAATAACCAACGAATTGCAAGAAGGAATCAGGGGGGTTGAAGATTCAAAATGCTTGGTTTCAAAGACTTCGATGCAATTATAAACCCCTGAAAAAAGCACTAATAAACAAGTATATCCCTCTCCGACTCCAATATAAAAAGGCAGAAATATTATTTGAAATATATATTACAAGGAATCTACATTTAATCGCCAGTATTGCATTTCCCTTTACGCTTCACTTCAATCCATTTCAGGAAAATAAATTTATTACATGCATTCAAAGTGAAATGTAAAATGATATGTTGATAACTATTATGCTATATGCTTTAAACAATATGTCGTTTGACTATATAATAGAGTGCAGCACATTAAACTGCTCTCTTAGGCAGGTGAAGACTTATACTCTATCCCGAAAGAATTATATGCTTTTCTATGACAAGCCTATGCTATATGCTTTAAACAATATGTATGATAAGCATAAGAATCATAGGCATATGTCATTTATGGACCAGAACTCTACAATGTAGCATTGCCTTTGTGATGCATGCAGTGATACAAAATATCCATGCATTGCTTCTCTTTATATACGGTTCTAGCACTTATACAAAATATCCATGGATTGCTTCTCTTTAAATATGATTCTATTAGACTTGGTAGGGATTTTGTAAGGTCTCAGAGTTAGAATTCTGAAGCATCCATGGTCATAAAATGCAATTCTAAAGCAACAATTCTCGAGAACACCAGCTTCTCTTCGGCTTTTTAAGGAATGAAGGAGCTAAGGATCCTTTGCACAGCTTGGAAAAGATGCGCATGTTTAATAAGGGTATGGCCACTAACACTCACACAATCATGGCTTCATTTGTCGAGATTTACAATGATGCGTTCAATAATATAAATATGTTGGTGGACGTGGGAGGAGGAACAGATTTTGCCTTATCCATGATTGTCAAACAACACCCTCCCATCTGCAGCATCAATATTGATCTCCCACACGTAATTGTCGGTGCCCCTCCTTTACCAGGTAACCTCTACATATTCGGCCTGTTAAATTCTTGTGTCATAGGCATGGATTAACCGTTTAGAGGATCACTCAAAGTCGGTCTTGTTGGTATTGTGCGTTTGAATTGCAAGAGTGGAGCACGTGGGAGGGAATATGTTCGAGCATATACCTCCCGCAGATGCAATCTTTATGAAGGTACTCCCTCTATGTTTCCTTTAATCGATTCAGCTGCTGCTGACGTTTATGTATTGTAATATATATTTTTTTAATTGGTGTGAATGGAATGGCAGTGGGTTTTGCGTGATTGGAACGATGAGGATTGCATGAGAATATTGAAGAAATTCCATGAGGCTACACCAGCCAACGTAAACCACATGCATTCTACTGCTAAAGTTAAGGAAGGTTGTCAAATACTAAATGAAAAGGACAAAGTGATTCGGACGTACATCAAGCTCCTGCAGTGCCATACCCACCATGCCCACCACCATGTGCACATGACCATGTAATATTCTTTATTACTCTCAATCTATAACTTATGAAGAATGATGAACATTATCTCTCACATAAACATTCCACCCCGCTATTGTGGTTGAGAGTTACCAAAAGATATTAAATTTACAATCTTATTTACAAATAAAACACTAGTCGTTAAATTTACAGTTTTTTTTTTTACAATCATACCTGGAAAAAAAACCTAGCGGTCCCAATATTCTTCAATCTGCTAATTAGAGTCAGGATTAAGAGGCCAATAGAGAGGAACTGGTTGTATGAGAGATTTCTCCCACCTAGAAGCATTAGTTGTGCTCGTAGATTAAGCAGTACACTTACCTTCCATCCATATCTATGTTCCAACGAGTCAATGCCAGAAAGACTTGATTCTATAGAAGTTAGTCAGAAGTAAGCCTACGTTAGTCGTCTTAGATATGTAATATGTAGGTATCTAATACATAGTTATATACATAATATGATGTTCTAGTGAAGGGCAGGCCCTTCGATTTCGGTGCTGCTAAGACACCCCGCTACTGTCATATCACGCGTATAGGTTCAATGGAAAGAGAGAACCCCACCTGCCTCCCTCTCCCAGCAAGAAGACAAGTGAGTGCTCATCACAGGGTTTACACATGGGATTCGATCTCACCCATCAAAGTTTAGTTGAGAACCCTAGCATGGAACTTGTAGTTTGTTCACCAGATTGCATTCAATAGATTACAAAGGTTGTCGTGTGTCCACTTAAATAAAACATGTGCTGAGGTTTTGTGATGTACAAAGAACACGTCTTGATTTCTATTGTCCATCATGCCACACTATTATTAAACTTCTCTATTTATCATTTGCATTCCCAATTTTTTTTACTATGTCATGGATGACACCCAAAGCACATACACATATTTTGTTGACCCTTGTCCAATCACAAAGGCACATAATCCCAATCACTCAAATTTAAAAATCTTAAAAAGTTATCTACATGACAGACATGTTCAATTACTAGTCTCCATTAAAACTATATCTACACTCTCACAATATTTTCTTAATGGACTTATCATTTGAAGTCGTCAATGTTTCAACGACGCTATTTATCTATTACGATTTATGTAATTAAAGTTATTAATAATAATGTCTTGACTGCGGCGAGCATATTAGGATGATCAATTCTTTACATATAATAAAGTGACCTAAAAAAAGTGACCTAAAATAATTTTACCGTGTTTCTTTCCATGTCTTTCACTCGATGGGCTTCCCAATGCATGTGGAAATCATTTATCCAAACGTATATATATCATTCTCGTTCCCCATTACACAAAAATGAACTCTGCTATATCCGTATGGAAACAACCCATTGGTTACATGGGCTATTTTCCGTGTCCCATTATAGAAAGAGAGCATCAGAACATAAATTTTTCTCTATGGCTCACGTGGATCTTTCCTTCTATGTCTTCTAATGTCACATCCCAACACTTCTCCGTTACACGTCAGCCTGCACATATCTTCATTTTTATGTTTTTACGTATTTACTTTACCTATCATCCACTGCTTTATTATTTTTTCATGGTTTTTTTTTCATCTATAAATATGAGTGCAAATAGTGTGGATTATGAAACCTCCAGTGTTTTGAAAGCTAATTACTTGCGAGTGCATAAAGGAGGAGAAGAGAAGCTTCAGTCCTTTCTCTGCATTCACAACTATTGATAGGATATGGAAGAGTGTTTTGGAGGTTGTTGGGTTTGGCGTTCACTATTCTCTGGTGCCTTTGATATTAATTCGAGCGTTCATTCTTGCTTCTTGCTTCATTCAACAGGACAAATTGTAGGAACAACGCATATCAACGTGAAAATTAATTTTCCAAACCCATCTATGTTCTATTTTTCTTTTCTTATTATGTAGTTCATGCTACCAAACCCCACTTTTGGGTGTGTGCCAATGTATCTAAAAAATAAGTTGGGCAATCTTGCATTGAGATGATCTCAATTACATAAGGCGCATGAGGAAGTCATTTGAACACAATTTGTTTATTGTTTTGGATATTTAACTCATAATAATACCAACGGATTGCAAGAAGGAATCAGGGGGGTTGAATATTCGAAATGCTTGGTTTCAAAGACTTCGATGCAATTATAAACCCCCGAAAAAAACACTAATAAACAAGTATATCCCTCTCTGACTCCAATATAAAATGGCAGGAATATTATTTGAAATGTATATTACAAGGAATCTACATTTAATCACCAGTACTGCATTTCCCTTTACGCTTCACTTCAATCCATTTCAGGAAAATAAATTTATTACATGCAATCAAAGTGAAATGTAAAATCATATATTCATAACTATTATGCTATATGCTTTAAACAATATGTGGTTTGACTATATAATAGAGTGCAACACATTTAATTGCTCTCTTAGGCAGGTGAAGACTTATACTCTATCCCGAAAGAATTATATGCTTTGCTATGACAAGCCTATGTTATATGCTTTAAACAATATGTGGTTTGACTATATAATAGAGTGCAACACATTTAACTGCTCTCTTAGGCAGGTGAAGACTTATACTCTATCCCGAAAGAATTATATGCTTTGCTATGACAAGCCTATGTTATATGCTTTAAACAATATGTATGAGAAGCATAAGCAACATAGGCATATGCCATTTTTGGACTAGAACTCTACGATGTAGCATTGCCTCTGTGACGCGTGCAGTTATACAAAATATCCATGCATTGCTTCTCTTTATATATGGTTCTAGCACTTATACAAAATATCCATGGATTGCTTCTCTTTAAATGTTGTTCTATTAGACTTGGCAGGGATTTTTGAAGGTCTTAGAGTTAACATTCTGAAGCATCCATGGTCAGAAAATGCAATTCTAAAGTGAAAATTCCCTGGAACACCAGCTTCTCTTCAGCTTTTTAAGGAATGAAGGAGCTAAGGATCCTTCGCACATCATGGAAAAGATGCACATGTTTAGTAAGGGTATGGCCACTAACACTCGCGCAGTCATGGCTTGCGTTGTCGATATTTACAATGATGCGTTCAAGAATATAAATACGTTGATGGACGTGGGAGGAGGAATAGGCGCTACCTTATCCATGATTTTCAAATAATACCCTCACATCTGCAGCATCAATATTGATCACCCACACGTAATTGTCGGTACCCCTCCTTTACCAGGTAACCTCTACATATCTCGCCTGTTAAATTCTTGTGTCATAGGCATGGATTAACCGTTTAGAGGATCACTTGAAGTCAGTCTTATTAGTATTGGGCGTTTGAATTGTAGGAGTGGAGCACATGGGAGGGAATATGTTCGAGCATATACCTCCTGCGGATGCAATATTTATGAAGGTACTCCCTCTTTATTTCCTTTAATTGATTCAGTTGTTGTTGACGTTTATGTATTGTAATATATATTTTTTTAATTGTTGTGAATGGAATGGAAGTGGATTTTGTGTGATTGGAATGATGAGGATTGCGTGAGAATATTGAAGAAATGCCATGAGGCTACACCAGCCAATGGAAACCACATGCATTCTACTACTAAAGTTAAGAAAGGTTTTCAAATACTTAATGAAAAGGATAAGGTGAGTCAAACGTACATCAAGCTCCTGCAATTCCATACCCACCATGCCCACCACCATCTGCACATGACCATGTAATATTCTTTATTACTCTCAATTTATAACTTATGAAGAATGATGAACATGATCTCTCACATAAACATTCCACCTTGCTATTATGGTTGAGAGTTACCAAAAGATATTAAATTTACAATCTTATTTACAAATAAAACACTAGTCGTTAAATTTACAGTGTTTTTTTTTACAATCATACCTGGAAAAAAAACCTAGCGGTCCCAATATTCTTCAATATGCTAATTAGACTCAGGATTAAGAGGCCAATAGAGAGGATCTAGCTGTATGAGAGACTTCTCCCACCAAGAAGAATTAGTTGTTCCCGTAGATTAAGTAGTACAATTACCTTCCATCCATATCTGTGTTCCAGCGAGTCAATGCCAGAAAGACTTGATTCTATGGAAGTTAGTCAGAAGTAAGCCTGCGTTAGTCATCTTAGATACTTAATATGTAGGTATCTAATCCATAGTTATATACGTAATATGATGTTTTAATGAAGGGAAGGGCCTTTGGTTTCGGTGTTGTTAGGACGCCTCGCTACTCTCATATCACGCGCACAGGTTCGGTGGAAAGAGAGAACCCCACCCACCTCCCTCTCCCAGCAAGTAGATGAGTGAGTGCTTACTCTCGTCACAGGGTTTACACATGGGATTCGATCTCGCCCATCAAAGTTTAGTTGAGAACCGTGGCTTGGAACTTGCAGTTTGTTCACCAGATTGCATTAAATGGATTACAAAGGCCGCTATGTATCCACTTAAATAAAACATGTGTTGAGGTTTTGTGATGTACAAATAACACGTCTTGATTTATGTTGTCCATCGTGCCACACCATTATTAAACTACTCTATTTATCATTTGCATTCCCAATTTTCTTTACTGCGTCAGGGATGACACCCAAAGCACATGCACGTATTTGTTGACCCTTGTCCAATCACAAAGGCACATAATCCCAATCACTCAAATTAAAAAAGTTTAAAAAATTATCTACATGGCGGACATGTTCAATTACTAGTCT
>CBVK0102048212.1:0-46072 GCA_900067695.1 Picea abies
ATGGGGATTAATTCTAATAATAAAATAACAATAAGAATAAGAATACTCTTCGCAGTTACATTATTTCAACTATTACAACTATACATTGTGAACTTTGTCTTCTTTGTCTATGTCTATTAACTTTATGTTGTAACAACGATGAGCTATGAACTCTATGTCCTCTTTCCTACTAGAAGAATTGTCTTTTCTTTCTTCCCCTTTTCCCTTGACCACAATAGTTGTTGGCCAACTACCCATTAGTTCACTAGGTGGTTAAACCCACACGGTGTCAATGTGGCTATTTCTCCCTCCTACTTTTCCAAAATCCTTCACAAATCACCAACTACCTTGAATATTGGCAAAAGTGAAAAAAAAATATTTTGAATTCTTATTTTATTGACAATGAGGATAGCAATCGTCTAATAGGTGGTCAAAGTTTCACCAAGTTGCATGTTTGTTATTGCAATGTGATACAACCATCTTAGAACATAGTGTTATCTCTAGTCCAAGATCTGAAAGCCCATGTGAGATCCATCTCATCCTACGTTTGATGATATTCCCCATAATTCTATATCAATTACTTTTTCTTTTTTTTCTTGTTGATTTTTTGCAAGACGTTGGTGTACTCAGAGGAAATTACAAGGCTACCACTCTAACAACGAGAGAAAAAACTATTGACCATTCATGGTGTCATCTCCAACCATTTCTTTCAAGGAAAAAATAATTCCCGAACAATAAGAACCATTTTCTTTTTCTTTTCTCTAGAGGAGTAGGAGTAGAAGTAAAGGAAATAGACATGACCATCACATACCAATGCCAAGGAACCTACTATTTGTTAGCTTGTTGCTTAACCCCCCTCCTTTCACCATAAGAAATCCTAATGGATATGGTTTTGAATGGGTTTTCAATCCCAAATTCTTCACCAACACCTCGAAGATCAAATTCTTCTGATTTCCTGAGTCAAACAATGCAATGACCTTTGTCATCTTCATCTATATTTTTATGTAGACCAATCACTCTCTCTCTATACTGAGTTTTTTCAATTCATCCTCTTCAGTGGTTGGTTTCTACCTACTCATACAAGCGATCTTCTCATCCCAAATCAAAGTCACATTCTATTTCTTGTCCTTCAATATTTGTAAGAGATTTCTTAGACTTAAGGTGCAATTTCCAACATTTTCCTTGGTATGTTCATCTATACTTTAATGGTTGCATTGATTCTTATTGTTGTCCTAGAATTGAGTAGCACTAGAAGTCTTCTTCCTTTTGTCTTTTTGTTGTTTGATACCTTTGGGTTTCCAATTCCTCGTCGATGTTGGTTTTTTTTCCTTAAATTCAATAAATAAGATCTTACAAGCATAAGCAAGGTCGTTTACCTCAAAGAAGGCTCATTCCCTTATAATGTAGCTACACAAGCTTCTTTGGTATTACACAAATACCTACTAATCCTCAAACCGTTCAGGGTTTTCACAACAACTTGCTTCATGAATTTGGTGGTGTAGGATTGGGATTTTATGTTCTTTGCTTTAGCAAGAAGTATTGACATTTAATCCAATGTTCCTCTTGATAAGCAATATGATAACACATACTTTTCAATAATGTTTGAATTCCTTTGAAGAAGCCAATGGGGGTTTCATGGATTGCATATAGCTCTCTGACCACTTTAATGAATGGCTAATGATTTTTAAGCATGGAAGCATATCATTTGCTCATCTTTGTATCCTTGGATAACAAAGTATACCTCCATTTCTCTAAATCATTAGTTGAGCTTTTCAACATGAAATTGTCCATTATAGGTTGGTATAGCAAGCTATGTCATGAAATTGAATGGGTCAATGGAAGAAAACAAGGAAGATCTATCGTTGGTAGAGGTTACACATTACTTACCTTTGGTGTCCTCAATGTTCCACTTCTTGTTTAGGCTCTACTAAGCATTCTTTCTTCTTCACCATTGTCATCTTGAGATGAGACATCATCTCGAATAGCACAACAATGCTCTATTCTCATTGAAGAACCCTACTTTTGATCCCTCTTCAAGAAGTTTTATTTCCATCTTTGGTTGTTTACTCTTTCCAAAACTCCTTATAGTGGTTCTCCCAATATATGTTTGCACCAAGCTCTCTTTCCTCCCAAATATATACTCAAACTGGACTATGATACTAGTAAATCTAGAAAGATCTCAAAATTTAATCCAAACATAGGAGTGCTAAAAACACTTTCAATTCTTTACATTGAGTTTATGACAATTTGTGTTACAGAATCACAGTGTTTCACTAGACTCTTTGTTGTGATTTGTTTCATATGTGTCGCTTAACATAATTAAACACAATGTTGTGTTATTTATCTATACAATCAACTCAACAACAAACAACTAAAATAAACCACAAATTATATACAATCAGCTCAACTACAAACAACTAAAAAAACCACAAATTACATCGATGAGAACTATAGTGTAAAAGGAAAGTTTTTACCAACTTGCCACATATGTATTCCATTGTTAAAGCTATACAATAATGCGCTTGTGAACCCTCAACGTTCCTCTTGCTGTGTTACTTTCTTGAATCCCTTGAAGCTCACCAACTACATAAATTCGCACAAGTGAAAAACAATGAAATTGAATTTGAAGAATTCGAATCTAGTTATGGTCGAACGGGTGGTTAAAGTTCCACTAGCCTTCATATTCTCTAACTACCAATCGTTCTAGGTGATCAAAGCGCCGTAGGCCCTGGAGATCTATCGTTACCACCCTGCCTGCCTTTATCATCTACCATAATTCTGTGTTAATTATTTTTTTATTTTTTGCAATGATTCTTTGCACTAAGTCTCCCATAATTCTGTGTTAATTACTTTTGTCTCTTTTTTTGCCAATACATTCTTTGCAACAATCTGGAGTACTCACAGGAAATTACAAGTCTACCACTCTATGTAACCTTCTGTAAGATAGAGAGAAAAAAGATTGTTCCCCATTCATGGCGCCATGTCCAGCCATTACTTTCCAGGAAATAGTAATTCCTCAACAACATCAACCATTTGATTTTGCTTTCCTCCAAAGGAGTTGGAACAGAGGAAATAGACATGACCATCACAGAGCAGTGACAATACACCTATTGTTTGTTAGCTCATTGCTTAATCCCCCTCCCATTCACAGTAGAAAACCCAAGACTTTTGCGGTCAGTAGAGCAGAGAATACAAACCATGTCTCTCACTGTGATATTAGAAGGCTGTGTAAGCAGGGCCGATTGAAAGAGTCGCTAAAGATTTTGGATGTTACAAACCAACTTTTGGAGTCTGATATTTATGCTTCATTATTGCAATTGTGCATCGAAAATAAGGCTTTCTCCGAGGGCAAACGAGTCCACATCCACATGAATGAGAGGGGTTTTGTGGGTGACAGATATGTGGGCAACAAGCTTCTCAGCTTTTACGTCAAGTGTGGAACCCTGAGAGAGGCTCGCAGTGTTTTCAACCAAATGCCTCAATGCGAACGGGATGTGTGTTCATGGACTATCATCATTGCTGCTTATTCCAGACATGGGCTGGCCGAGGAGGCGTTGAATCTCTTTTGCCAAATGCAGGTGACGGGAATCGAACCCAACCACTTCACTTTCTCTGCAGTTCTATCAGCATGCGCAAAATTGGGAGCTCTGCAGCAGGGTATGGACATCCATGAAGAGATAAAAAATAGAAGGGGTAGTCGACTTCAGTCCTATGTTTTCGTGGGGAATGCCCTTGTTGACATGTATGCTAAATGTGGGCAAATAGAGAAAGCACGCGATGTGTTTGATAATTTGTGTAAGCGAGACATAGTCTCGTGGAATGCCATGATTTCAGGGTATGCCCAGAATGGATATCCTGGCGAGGCTCACATTCTCTTTATTAAAATGCCTCAAAGAGACGCGATGTCGTGGAATACCATAATTGCAGGATATGCACAGAATGGGCATCTAGATGAGGCTCTCAAGCTCTTTGAGAAAATGCCCAAGCCAAACGTTGTCTCCTGGAATGCTATGATTGCTGGGTATGTACAGAATGGGTATATTGATGAGGCTGTCAAAGTTTTTCAAAAAATTCCCAACCCGGATGTTGTTTCATGGAATACAATGATTGCAGGATATGCTCAAAATGGTCGAAGCATGGAAGCCCTGGAGTTGTATCAACGGATGAAAGCTGTAGGTGTAAAGCCTGACTCCAACAGCTTTTCCAGTGTTCTCTCAGCTTGTACCAAGTTGGCAGCTCTGGAACAAGGTATGGAAATTCATGAGCACATAGTAACAAGTGGATTGCAATCCGATGTGTGTGTGGCAAATGCCCTTGTAGACATGTACGCAAAATGTGGTGACATAGAGAAGGCACGCGATTTGTTTGACAAAATGCAAGAACGGAATGCCATTTCTTGGACAGCTATGATTGGAGGATATGCCATGAATGGCTGTGGTAAGGAGGCGCTTAAGCTCTTTGAAGAAATGCAGCAGCGCTCTGGTGTCATCCCCAACCATGTCACATTTGTGTGTGTTTTGTCTGCTTGTTGCCATACAGGCTTGGTGGAGGAGGGTCAAAAATACTTCAATCACATGACTCGGTCCTACAACATCATGCCTACAATGCAGCACTATTGCTGCATGGTTGATCTGTTTGGTCGCGCAGGGCTCCTTGATAGGGCACAAGACTTTATCAACAACATGCCAATAAAACCTGATGCTACCGTGTGGGCATGTTTACTGGGTGCCTGTAGGATACACAACAATATAGAGCTGGGAGAATATGCGGCAGGGCACATTTTTGAGTTGAACCCTGAAATTGCAACACCATATGTGTTACTGTCAAACATGTATGCTACTTCTGGCAGATGGGATGAAATTGAAAATGTGCGGAAATCGATGAAAGACAGGGGGGTAAAAAAGTTGCTTGGATGCAGTTGGATTGAGGTCAATAAGCAGGTACATACTTTCCTCACTGGAGACAGGTCACACCCAGAAACTTCAAAAATTTATTCAAAGTTAGAGAGCTTGTCTAGGCAGATGAAGGCAGCAGGGTATGTGCCTGACACAAGATTTGTGTTAATTGATGTTGAAGAGGACCTGAAGGAAGAAAATCTTTGCCACCATAGTGAAAAGTTGGCAATTGCCTTCGGGCTTCTCAATACAGCCCCTGGTACAGCAATTCGGGTTATTAAGAACCTTCGAGTTTGTGGCGACTGCCACTCGGCAACCAAGTTCATCTCCATGATTGCTGCACGAGAAATTGTTGTGAGAGATGCCAACCGTTACCATCATTTCAAGGATGGACAATGTTCTTGTGGGGATTATTGGTGATCCTGTGCTAAACAGCCTATAATTTACAAACATTGGGTGAATGATAGCAGGCTTATCTGTACAGGTGAGCTATGCTTTGCCGGAAAGGAACAGATATTAACTTTGGTCTATAACAAAGAGTAAAATGCAGTGCAGATCTGTTCGTTCTACAAAGAGTTTAGAACCTTCAACGGTGTGGTGACTGCCACCGTCACCCAGTACATCATCAAAATTGTTCTACAAAAAAATATTTTGAAGCGTTCCAGCTGTTATTATTATAATTTGAAGGATGGGGCATCGTAATATATTTAGTGGCCTTCAATATAACCCTGGTGTGGTCCACGGGAGATTGATTTGCAGAGAAAAGCTTGCAAGAAAAGTTTAAAGCTGTGGAGAATTACAAGGACTGCATCGATGTCTGGTTCCTCATAACATGAAGATAATTTTTATGATTTTTATGAGCTTCATTAGGTCTCATTTATATTGCGAGTGCCCTTTGAATGTTCAATAAACAATTCACCAACTCGGAGTTCCTCTAGTTTATTCTAGAGAAGGTATTGGCAAAGAGAGGAGAGGTATTTATGTCATAGAAGCATTCCAAGACATAGATGTTAGAAGGATCCGACTTATTTTAATGGGCAAAGGAAGAAAGATGAATTTTAATCAGATAGATCCATATTATAAGTTTATTGTGATGAAGAAATCTATTATATAGAATTTGAAAGTATAATGATCCTTGACTCATGCACCATATAAAGAAATTTCAGCATAATGTTTGTGGCCATACCTCTACAAAACAAACAAGACACGCCAAACTGGTCATACCTCTAGAGAACACACAAGAACAATTGAAGAGATTTGTATATTCCCAAGGTCATTGAATGACCCAGGAAGAACCATGATTTTATTACTGTTATAAAGTTAAAGTGTTTCCGATTGCCCGCTCACATGAGACAGTGGAAATCATTAGATTATATCTAAGATGCACTGAAAGAAATACGGAAATGGATATGTAAATGGGATGGGCGGAGAGAAACGAATACGACAATTTTTCAAAAAGAGTGCGAGTATTAGTGTTGCTGAATCCACCACCAAATACTCTGAATTGGAGTCCCACTTCAACTTTTAATGTTAAAATACACATCAAGAATTAATAATAGAAGTTAAATACTATCCAGGGATTGTTTTAAGTGTTTTTTTCGTCCTTTTTAAAACTTATTGTTTACTATTTTCGGCTGGAGACACAGATTATAAGAGCTGAAACGTTTCAAAATTTCGATGGAAATGCCAGATTCCCATTTCCATTGACTGGTACAGCGTTTCCGAATTTTGGATATGACATGGAAACTTTTCAGTGGCATTTCCATGTCGTATCCCCTCCATTTCTTTGTTGACTCTTCTCCCTAAACGTTTCGAGTAACTTAGGATTATATTCAACTCAAATTTTAGAGAAATGGCTTTTGCTGGGAAGCCACATTAATTAAGTCGTGGTCAAAGTAGCCACAAACGGAATCAGTAAGTTATGAACTGGAGTTCTAAACTGGTTTGGAACTGTTATAAAAATACAAATCATTAGACACCAAATATGCATAGTTTCCCATTTAAGCGTGAAAATAGAAAAAATACATTTAGATATAGTTTGAAATAGGGTATATTTCCCACACAATGTGTTTAAAACCTTCAAAAAGGGAATTGATCCACTGCCCTAGCCAACGACCACCTGAAGCATTTGATTAATGCAAAAAGAATAGATTAAATCAAATTTTTTCACAATCAATTATTGAAAAACCCTTCATGCTTTCTAAAAAGAGGTCATGGACCAATAAAGTATTGAGTCATGGATCAAGTGTCATTAATATGAAGGAGCCTGTTTGCACCTTTAAATCATTCATGTGTTGGGCAGGATTGTAACTGTTGGATAAAGAGGTCATGGACCAATAAAGTATCGAGTCATGGATCAAGTGTCATTAATATGAAGGAGCCTGTTTGCACCTTTAAATCATTCATGTGTTGGGCAGGATTGTAACTGTTGGATCAGTAAAGTACAAAAGTACACTAAGAAAACACACTAAAGCACAATTTAACCTAATATCACATTGGACCAAGTTGATCTTAACTAAATCAAAGTGCCTAAATATCCTAACACCCTCCTTAAGAATGACTTGGAATAGGATTGAAGAATTTACAATGTGACAAGAGAAGAAAGGAGGAATTAGAACCAATCCCGCTTAATCACAATTTCTTGAACATATAACATAGACCAAAGATTTCAGAATTTTGCTTCTGTGAGGGACTTTGTGAAAATGTCAGCAAATTGATATTTGTATGGTGTTACCGCCAAAAATGCATGTCCATTTTAGGCCAGCAGCATTGTACCAGGGAGGTGTGAGTTTGGCAAGTGATTTCAGCTTTTACTGGAGCTATTATCATGAGCAGGTCACAAATTTCAGTCATGATTTTTTCTTTGGGAATAAACACACATTTCTATTTTGCAGCTCATCATGAACAAGTGAGGATATCTTACGACCAGTGGCTTACTTGTTATAGCAGTTCCAATTTCAAAGGATGTAAAGTCTCAGTATTCAATTCGTGAATATGTTTTTACAATCAAAGAGACTATTCCCAGAGTTATGATACAAAGGCCATAGGATTTGTAGATCCGCAATCCATTGAAAAAAAATAGATGCATCATTCTTAATGATGTATTTTCAGGATGTTTTATTGAGAAAGGGGTCAGCTTTCATAGAATCTGAAAATCAATGAAGTCATGTTCTTGGTCGTTTCAAACACTTTAGTTATGTTTATTCCAAGCAGCAGGGGCGCTGCCATCATTATGGTTTCCAGACCTGTTTAGAGATGCTTGACGAGCAGGAAGAAAACGCTGACAGATCTGTTTTCTTATGACAGTAAGGAGAGTGCTGCTGTTACCTTGACTTAGCAGCTCTCTTCAGAAGATATAACCAGCAAGGAGGAATGTTGTTTTGATGTTTGGGTGCATTCCTAGATCTGTATTATGCAAAGAAAGCGCAGTCATATCAGCAATATAAAGGTGCCTCAATCCAGATATAAATCAGCCTCCAGAAATCTGTTATTGGCACATAAGAGGAAAGCACTCCACCTTGCATAATGAGAAATTCACACATTTCAAAGAGCTGGAAATATATATGGATGTATGTAGAACATTTTTTTTATCCTCATCAAGAAACAACAAATGTTTAGATGAAGTGTTTGACTAATGAGCTTAACACATCATTTAGTAGGGGTTTTGGCATCATATGCAAGCAATAGGGAGAACGCCCTTCATGAGGCAATGACAGTTGTCATCTAGGTACACTTAAACATGGTCAAAACTTCTTCTTGGGAGGAACCCCCTTCATTTTGGGGTTGTTTGGAGGTTTTATTTTCATGTTCAAAGGATATATTCACCAAAGAAGAGGAGCACACCACCTAGGGAGGTCTCCAATGCACGGAGATCAATAACCAGCCTGCTGCGGCAGGTGGTATATACACCGTCGGATATATCCCGGCATATATACCAAGACAATCCGACGGTATATATACCAGCCGCCACAGCATTAAAGCCTGCACAGCAGGCTGGTTATTGATCGCCTCCAATGCACACTCCAAGTTATATGACTTAGTCAAAGTGGTTAGAGGACAGCGCTTCACCCAAGGAGGCATCTATTGTACTTTTCAAGGTAAGAGGGGTACATATTGCTATGGAATTTCATCTCGAAAGATGTTTATGGCGTATTTTGAGGAAAGAGGTTCACTTTAAGGGAGCATCCAGCCTAGAGAAAATAAAAATTGTTGCTACACAAAAATTCCGGGATGAATGATCATTCTTAAAGCAAGGTGTTGCTATTTAAAGATGACACATGGAAAAAGGATCAATTATGTAATATCCCCAACTGCACTAGGTTAAGATATTATGACTTTCCGTGTAGTTATGTTGTTTCTTGTTGTGTTTTTGTCAAACAGTTTGCATTACATATGTTTCCCTGTTATAAGTTGGTTGACAGTTTTCTACAAACATTTTGCATACATTCTACTAAAGACTTTTGTCAAACACATTGCATACAATTCAAGTGCACATGAGATAGAAGAGACAACATGGGCATTTTTATTATGAATGAAATCCCGAACACAACAATAACAAGTCTTTAATGGCTGTTATGGCAGCTGCATTACATGAATGAAAACACAACAATAACAAGCCAAACCCTGAAATAATGTCATGGCCTCCTCAATAGATGAGATCGAACCCTATAAGTGCCAAGAGATGGGCTCACGACCCTACTCACTACCTCCATGACTCCTCTATGGTTGAAAACCCTCACGGCCCTGCAAATAGAAGAAAGTTGAGCCCTCTAGAAAACCCCACGAGACTCCCAAGTGCTAACGATCCTTCAATAAGACCCTCACGGCCTCCTCAAACCCTCACAGATTAGCAAAGATGGGCCACGGCTTGCTCTAAACCCTCACGGCCTCATCAAACCCTCACGACCCTGCAAAATATGAGTCCATCCACCCTAAGGAAGCTCCACAAACCCTCTCTCCCAGCCGCTATACCTCCACGCTGAAGTAGAACAACAAAGATGATGTTAAAATGAAGATCTCGGATGGATCCTCCTCCTTTTCTGGCTATGGTGTGTATTACATCACTGAAACCAAACCACAATGGAAGGGTTTTTCCAAAACCCCAACGAAAACCTTGGCTCACAAGAGCACTCCAAACAAGAGATCAATCCAAAACATAATAATGAAAGTGAAGTGCTACCCCTTCTTTTATAATCCTTTAATGACCCTTCTAGATCTTTCCTCTTTGACTTAATCCAACATGACCCTTATTCCCCATTTACTTTTCACTTAAAGATTAAAAGTCACTTTTACTAATGTTTAAGTAAATATTAATCTAAAAACTACTTTATTACCCTTTTATTAAATGTCACTTTAGAAATATAACATCTCCTAGCTAAGTGACATCAAATCAACCTCCTGACTCCCCTTTCTTCACTAACTATAGCCTACGGGAGTCATATAGGCTACTAAGTTATCCTTCCATCATGATCACGTGGAAGGGTGCATTACAGTCCTCCCTTCCCGAGATTGCTTGTCCTCAAGCAACTCCAACTAGGATGTTGTAAGATCTGCTCTCCCTCCCAAGTGGCATCTTTTGTAGGCAAATATTTCCATCTAACCAGGTACTCGTGAATCACTTTTCTCTTCAACCTCCTCTCTCTTAAATCAATAATATTCTCTGGAGTCAAAACCAACTGTCCTTCCTCATCCATTGGAGGAAGATCTGTTCAAGTGGTAACCTACTATCCCAACGCCTTCTTGAGGCAAGATACATGGAAGACGTTGTGAATCCCTGCTACCCTCTGGCAACTCCAACTCATATGCCACCTCTCCAACTCCCCTAATCACCCTGTATGGTCCATAGAAGTGAGGATTCAATTTCTTTGCACCACTCTTCTTTAGTGAGGATTGTTTGTATGGTTGCAACCTTAGAAAGACCAAATCCCCAACTTCAAAGTTGCGCTCCACCCTATGCCTATCTGCATACATCTTCTGTTGATCATGGGCAACCTATAAGTTCTCCTTCGAGACTCTAAAGATTTCTTGTCTCTCCTGCAACCAATCTTTGGCCTTGGGGGCCCTGCTTTCCCCGAATGCCAAATCCATAAATGATGGAGCATTGTAACCATACAATGCCCTGAATGGACTCATACCGATGGACATGTGATAAGTGGTATTATAACAGTGCTCTCCAAGATGTAACCACTTTATCCAAGCCCTCTAATGTCTCGACATATAGTTCCGCAAGTACCCCTCAATCCACTTGTTCACTATCTCTGTCTACCCATCCGTCTGAGGGTGATAGCCGATACTAGGTGTCAACTTTGTCCCTGATAACCTGAACAGCGCATGCCAGAATGCTCTGAGAAATATGTTGTCCCAATCACTGACTATGTATCTCGAAAGACCATGTAGTTTGAACACCTCCTTGAAGAATATGTCTGCCACTTGAGATGTGTTATAATTTTAAGGAATGGAAAAGAAGTATGCAAACTTGGTTAACCTGTCCACCACCACATAGATACAGTCCCTGCCATGTACCTTCGGTAACCCTGTGATAAATTCCATGGAGATGCTCTCCCACTTTGGCTCTGGAATAGGTAACGACTAAAGCAAACCTGCATGATGTGTAAGCTCCGACTTGTTCGACTGACAAGTCATGCACTCCCTCACATACCATAGTACATCCTCCTTGAGACCCTTCCAAGAGAATCTCTCCCTCACCTACATGTAAGTCTTCATATATCTCGAGTGCCCTGCCAATGGTGCATCATGTACTACTCTTAGGATATTATCCTTGAATGTGGACTCAGAGACAAGGTAGATCCTATCCTTATAGTAGATGATGTCATCCACTACTCTGTACTTGTCATCCTGAATGATGCCCTCCATAAGCTCACAAGCGAATGTATCCTTAGAGTACTCCACCAAGAAAGTGGACTTCCAGTCGACTGAGATATCTGTCGTGGAAAGGCTACAGGTCTCCTAAAAAGGGCGTCAACAACTACATTTTTTTTCCCTTCACATACTCAATGTTAAAGTCATACGCTGCACCTTACTTACCCATTTTTGTTGTCTCTCGCTCAAGTCTCTCTGCTCCAAGAAATACCTCAAGCTGTTGTGGTCGGTCCTCACCACAAAGCGTCCCCCAACCATGTGTTGTCTAAACTTGGCCAATGCATGCATGATGGCCAACATCTCCTTATCATAAATGGGGTAGAGTCTTTCTGGCTACCTCAGCTTCCTGCTCTCAAAAGCTATGGGGTGTCGATTTTGCATCGACACCACTCATATCCCCTCTCTAGATGCATCACACTCCAACACAAATGGTTGTGAGAAGTATGGAAGCACTAACACTAGGCAAGTACTCATCACCTTCTTCATCCTGTCAAATGCCCCCTGCACCTCCTATGACCATTTGAATGCTCTCTTCTTGGTGAGATATGTCAATGGCGCACCAATTTGTGAAAATCCTTTCACAAAGCACATGTAGTAGCTACACAATCCGAAGAACCCCTGCATCTATGTAATAGATTTGGTTGTGGGACAATCTAATATCTCATGGATCTTCTCCCGGTGCACCTGTACGCCCTGAGCGTCAATCACATGTCCCAGATAGAGAATCTCTTTCATCCCAAACTCACACTTTGCCTCCTTGGAAAACAACGACTGCTCCTCCATGATGTTGAGAATCTCATCAACATGCCTCAGATGCTCTTCCCAAGTTTTGTTGTAGATCTATAGATCATCAAAGAATACTAGTAAGAACTTCCTCAACTACTTGTTGAAGATATGGTTCATACAAGACAGGAAGATGGTCGGTGTGTTATTTAACCCAAAGGACATGACTAGAAACTCATAGTGCTCGTAGTGACATCTGAACGTTGTTTTGTGGATGTCCTCCTCTCTAACCCGGATTTGATGGTACCCTGATCGAAGATCAATCTTCGAGAAGTACACTGCCCCATGCAACTCATCTATCAACTCATCGATCTTGGGTATCGGGTATCGGTTCTTGATTGTCTTCTTGTTCAATGCCCTGTAGTTGATGCACATCCTCATCGTGCCATCCTTCTTCTTCACTAGTACCACTAAAGAAGCGAAGGGACTAGAACTAGGTTTGATGTGTCCCATCTCCATCAACTCTTGTATGGCCTTCTATAACTCGTCCTTAAACTTCTTCGAATGTATGTATGGTGTAGTAATCATGGGTTTTGACCCCTCTTCTAACTCAATGACATGCTCAAATCCCCCGTCAGGTGGTCTGCTTACTAGTATCAATCTGGACACTTTGTCATGCTTCTCAAGCAACGCCTGGATGTCCACATGATAGTGTTGGCGATCATGTGATGGTTTCTGCGTGGTGATCAAACACTCTGTTGTGTAGACCACATCACCATGTTTAAATATGGCCTCCATGCGTTTGTTTGACACGATCTTAGGAACTCTTGTTGACATACTTCTCAAAATAATTCGTTGACCCCCTGTGTCCCTGAATTCCATCTTCATGACCTGATAGTTCATGGTGAAATCTCCAAGTGAGTACAACCACTGGACATCTAATACCACATTGGTGTCCACCAAATCCACTACATAGAAGTCATCGACCAATGTGTAGTTGCCCAATGTCACATCCAATCCTCTGATCCATTGAGTATAAGTCATGTTGTACTCATTTGTGACTTCCACGCTAAACTCCTCAAAGTCCTATGTAGGGATGTGTCTCCTAATGACAAGTGTTGCATCAATGAAGTTGTGGGTGGCCCCACCATCGATCAGTGTTGTAACTCTTTGCCCCTACAAAATGCCTCTGATCCTGAAGGTATAATATCTAGGAGCTCCTGAGAGTGTGGCAATGGTCACTCCCTTGGCACCCTCATGTGTCTCATCGGTGCCTTCTTGGGGACTCTGTCCCCCATGTCCTGGGTCCTCATGATGGTGTCATGTAGTATGGTTGGCCTAAAGTCTTTCACCCACCCTCTCAATGGCTTGGTTAAACCCTTCGTGAACAACATCACCAACATCTGCTTAGAGATGCCTGTCACCATAACTGCCATCCTCTGGAACTCTGTGACATATGCCTCTGGTGTGCATGTCTATCTCAACTGAGCCAACTCCCTGAAGTGGATCTCGAGATCCTTCTTATCGAACTTGTCCATCAACCTCTGGGTGAAGTCCACATATGATGTGATGTTGGCATGCCCTTATGTCACTAGCCCATGGTACCACCATTCATGAGCTTATCCATCCAAGTGTAGGGTGGCAAACTTAATTGCCTCTGCCTTTGTCATCGAGTCAAGTTGGAAGTAAGTGTCCAACTTATGTACCCAAGCTCTAGCCGTGCTCCTGGAAGATCCATCAAAAGATGGGATAGACAACTTTTCAACCTTGCACAAAAGATCATATTTCTGTTGGTTTTGTGTTTCTTTGTTCCATTCCCTAGGCATGTTCCTATACTTGATGTTGCAGTAGTCTTGGTAAGACATTGTTACCTGAAGTAGATGGTAAAATCATCATTCTGACCTTGTTGCCTCTGTGCTCCTATAGGCTGCTCCTCAAGGAACAGTGGCAATATTTGCCTAGGCATCATCTTCCTCTTGTTTGTGGGACACTCTATAGTCGGATGTGGGTATTGCTACCATATGAGTGATCTCTACCTCCTTTGTGGTTGTCCTCTGCATGTACTTTGTCACCTCCATGGAATCCACTGAGTCCTTTTTGACATGCATCAAGTTGATTCCCTTGTTGTCCCACCAGTTGCGTGAGCACCTCGAGGGTTTGTTGTTGGTACCTAGCCATCTCTTCTTGTCTTTGGGATGTCTCATTATGTCCCTTAGCTAAGTCACTCAGTATCCTGAGCATACTCTCCTCTGAAGCGTCTCGTCTGTCTCCCATGACTTCTTCTTCCTCTGATGACTCTGATCCTGGGAAGGGTTTCCCTCCACGTCCTCTAGCTCTTCTGTAAGTGATAAATTCCTTGTATTTAGGCACCATCAATGCCTCATACAATCACAGGATGGAAAGATCACTAGCTCTAATACCACTATAATATCCCCAAGTGCGCTAGGCTAGGATATTATGACCTTTCGTGTTGTGTTGTCTCTGGTTGTGTGCTTTTGTCAAACAATTTGCATTACATATGTTTCTCTGTTATAATTTGGTTGACATCTTTCTACAAATAGTTTGCATACATTCTACTAAAGACTTCAGTCAAACACATTGCATACAATCCAAGTACACATGAGATAGAAGAGACAACATGGGCATTTATATTATGAATGAAACCTCGAACACAACAATAACAAGTCTCTAATGGTTGTTATGGCAGTTGCATTACATTAATGAAAACACAACAATAACAAGCCAAAACCTGGAATAATGCCACGACCTCCTCAATAGATGAGATTGAACACTTTAAGTGCCAAGAGATGGGCTCACGACCCTCCTCACTGCCTCCAAGGCTCCTCTATGGTTGAAAACCCTCACGGCCCTGCAAATAGAAGAAAGTTGAGCCCTCTAGGAAATGCCATGAGCCTCCCAAGTGCCAACAATCCTCCAATAAGACTCTCACGACTTCCTCAAACCCTCATGGCCCAACAAAGATGGGTCATAGCCTGCTCTAAAGCCTCACGACCTCTTCCAAAGCCTCACGACCTCTTCCAAAGCCTTACGGTCTCCTCAAATCCTCACAGCCCTGCAAAATATGAGTATCTCCACCCCAACGAAACTCCACGAACCCTCTCTCACAACCACTATACCTCCATGCTGAAGTAGAACCACAAAGATGATGCTCAAATGAAGATCTTGGATGGATCTTCCTCCTTGTCTAGCTAGGGTGGATATTGCACCACCAAAACAAAACCACAGTGGAAGGGTTTTTCCAAAACCCCAACAAAAATCTTGGCTCACAAGAACATTCCAAACAAAAGATCAATCCAAAACATAATAATGAAAGTGAAGCGCTACCCCTTCTTTTATAATCCTTCAATGATCCTTTTAGATCTTTCCTCTTTGACTTAATCCAACATGACCCTTATTACTCTTTTACTTTTCACTTAAAGATTAAAATTTACTTTTACTAATGTTTAAGTAACTCTTAATCTAAAAGCTACTTTATTACCCTTTTATTAAATGTCACTTTAGAAATATAACATCTCCTAGCTAAGTGACATCAAATAAACCTCCTGACTCCCCTTTTCTTCACTGACTATAGCTAACGGGAGTCATATAGGCTACTAATTCATCCTCCCATCATGATCACGTGGAGGGGGACATTACAAATTTCAGTATGCATGATGTAGTCAAATAAAATTAAACAGTCCTTTGTACAATATTTTATTATTATTTCTTGGAGGAAAGAGTGGATCTAGATCTCTCTAACGAATATTTTATTGTAAGAGAGGTTGAGTTAAGACTCTATAAAATAAAGAGATCTCGCATTTGCAAAAATATGGTTGGATTTGTTGGAGATCCCCTCCAAGCTTAGTTGAAGATCTATTGGGAGGAAAAAGTCAAGGGGCAAGTTCATATGTGAGATTTTTCATCTCTCTTCCCGTGTTCATGGATGACTAGAGTATATGAAAGGATTGTCATTGTTTTGATACTAGAATAACCTTTGTGAAAGGTAGTTGTACTCCAATAAGAAGAGATTAGGGTTTGAGGTTGCAACCCTTCTTAATCCTTGATGTAACTTTGAATTGTGGGGAATTTTCTGTTGTAATTGCAGATTGAGTGTGGAAAATTATGGCCCTCTTGATCTTGTGACGGAATCAGATTTGAAGATGCGATGTCTTGTTGGGTTGTTCATTCAATAGTGTTGTCCCACTTTGTCATTTTCATTTTTGGTTTCATGTTATGGTTGTTCTTTCACTATTTAATGAATGCACATTCTTCTTGGCTATAATTTTATGGTTGTGATGGGGCATATTTTATAAGGTCTCTCACTTATTTTTGCACAACCTAAAATTACGCTTTGGACTAATTATGGTACATTAGTGTATGGTTTAATTACATTTTCTCCATAACCTGCAAACCCTCTAGTTCGTAGATCTTGACTCCATCGCCCATTTGATAGGCACTAGTCTTGGAAATCCACCCCACCTTAATCTAAGGAATATCATAAACACTTTCCTAGGGATTTCCCCCTTGTGTCAGAATACCCCCTTGTGTTGAAAGAGAGTTGATCTAAAGTGAGAGGAAGTGTTGTTGTGGTGACATTGGGAAACCTTCCTAAGTGCCTCTAGGGTTGCACTTGGTTTTGGACTTTGAATATCTTGAGTGTGGGTTTAGGAGGTAACATTTCGGCACCATTGTCGGGCACAAAGTCTAGTTCCTGTTATTTAGTGGAGTGGCTACAGTGATATGATGAGGGAATTTCTTTGAAGACCTTATTGTCATCTAGCGACTCCATGAAGGAACGAATCCCTATTCCCAAAGATTTTGAAGTGACTTGTTGATTGTAGAGGTGAGGCCATTCAACAAAACTTGAAGGCATTTGAAGCTTCACCTAGTGACTCCACAAATATGAAAATAAGGTATGTTGGCTCAGTGTTTTTCAAATTTCATATCAGCTTCACAGATTGAATATTTAGAAGTGAATAAATATGGCATTGCCTCCATGGATGGTCGAGTGGTATGCTTCTTTTTTTTTCGAGTATCCTTGGATTTCCAAATGAGCTCCCAAAGCTATTTTGGGATTATCGCATTGCAAAATTTCATGGATATATTGATTCAGCTACAGTACATATTTCATCCTACATGAGAATTATATCAGATCTTGATATTTTCCATGAGGATGTTATGATGAAAATGTTTCCACTCACCTTGGAAAATGGAGTTGTAATGTCCCAGCTAAATTTGTTGGTCTTTTTCCTAGTTTAGTGGTGTAAATATATTGTCAAACAGTTTGTGCACAAGGAAATCTCAGTCACAACCTGCATATATTTTCACTTTCCGCTATGACTTACAATATCATACTCAAGATGATACCCAAAGACTTTATTTGCATTAAAATATGGGACAACGGGAATACATAAATATCTCAGCAAATAATGTAATAACAAATGATATGACACCTGGTATATAATTTCAACAGGTTGTCCTTGCAAATATAATGAAGGATATATGTTGTAAATGTCAATTATGTGTGCAATAACTCTACTGCAACATACAAGTCTGATATATATATATTATACTTTGTTGAGGATGCAATGTTGTAAGTAGTGAAATCAACCCAACCAGTGATGTATAACATCATCAACAACTAAATTCAACCCAGCATCATATAAGCTCCATCCTGGCAGTGAAGTCGCCCCCCACACCCTGATAATTTGGTTCCTTGTTGAGATGGTGCACCCAACACCACAGAGTCCCACCCCACAACAGTTTAATCAGCCCAAAATCAAGGGAAAACTCGCCCAACTTCCACATCTAAACACCAACAAACTGATATTCGCCCAGCAAAGAGAGATTCACCCCACAATAAGAAGATAAGGCCAGAACTCGGCCTCTTTAACCAGAAATTCGCCCAACAAAGAGAGAATCGCCTCACAACTCAAGAAATACAACCTACAAACTGAGTTCGTCTTGCCTCTACCCAAACTCAGTCTTCTCAAAAGGGATTTGGCCCATACACAACAAAACTCTGCCGCCAAACAAGAAAACTCAGCTTCAATGAAGAACTCAACCACTAACAATGAAATCTCAACTATAGGAAAATAAACTCAGTTGCAATGAAAGCAAAATGAAGAAATATGAGTGATATTTTTCCAATGACCAACTAGGGTGGATAGCCTCACCGCCCAAACCAATCTCTAAACTCTCTATGGGTTTTCTTACCAAGATCCAAAGTCACAAGAGCTTTCTCAAAATCAATTTTAGAAAATAAGAAGTGAATAATGAAAGAAAGCACCCTCATTTTCCTTTTATTTCTTAGTTGACCATTTTTTCGGACCCTTTTAATAAAGTGACTAACTTTTATAAACTTTAAGTCACTTAAACACCCATTTTTATAACTCTTTTTAATGTCAGAAAGTGATTAATTGGTTTTTAAGACATTCTCGGACATCGAAGTCCCTTTCTCATTATCCCAACCTTTAGATATTTCTGTCTTGGTTCCAATGAACTATTGCACAAAGGTATCCTCTCAGATAATATGATCCAAATAATATCTTCAATGTATTTAATTAAAGTATGCTCAATAATAACCCAAACTTACGGAAATCGTTGGAATGCCACAGAACCAAGAGAGAATTGTGCGGAAATGATCTTGATGATGAAATATGGTGAATGGACTAGCCTGGCCCCCATATAACTCCTCCAAATTTCTCAGGCTCATTGTTATCCTTGATTTACTCCTTTGGTCAGGATAACACAAACTCATAAGGTCGCCTCTGACTGCAGGGC
Source organism: Picea abies (assembly GCA_900067695.1). Lineage (NCBI taxonomy): Eukaryota > Viridiplantae > Streptophyta > Pinopsida > Pinales > Pinaceae > Picea > Picea abies. Next base: position 19,260 of record CBVK0102048212.1, read on the forward strand.
AGAGGAATCCAAAAAAGAGGGGACATTATAGTCCTCCCTTCCCAAAGATTGTTTGTCCTCAAGCAATGCCATCACAACCTGACACTCTATCGACTGATCCAGACCGAAACTGAAAATGATACTAGGGTCCCAAACCACCCTGGAAGATGTGAAGCATCCTTCACTCAATGCATGATCCGACAAGGTGCGGACATAAGAGGTCTCTTGAATATTACCGCTAAGTAGCGAAACTTGATACTGCAATAACTCGATCAACCCCTCAAAGAACCACTCTGCTAGGGAACCAAACTCATGAAAACAAAAATTGACTCTTGTCTCTGTTTTAGTTGTCGAACTCTCTAGTACTGAAATCCCACTATCCCAAGCTAACCTCAGAAAAGAACCACCATATTGACGTTGTGTCACTCTGATCATAACCATCTGACCGTCGTTCCCAATTTACATCCTGCTCTTCGGGAACTCCAAGATGAAATACTTGTAAGGGATGAGCCAACTACCATGAATAGTAACCTGCATAGAAATCCAAGTAAAGGCATGCCTTGCAAATCCACTGCCATACTCGATCTCGAATATCAGAAAAAGAATTTTGTCCCAATCACTAGTAATGACTCTAAGTTGATCATGGACTCTAAACATCTCTCCACTAGATAGCTTTGTCACCTGTGTTTCCTCATACTCTAAAGAAATCACCGGGAAGTGTGTGAACTATGACGACTAGTCAATCGTTGTACACATACTATCTGCTCCCTGCACCCTTGGTAATCCTTTGATGCAATCTATCAACATGCTCTCCCACTCTTTCTCGAAAATGGGCAAGGTTGCATCAACCCTACTAGATGAGTGTGCCCTGAACTGTTATGCTAACCAATTGTATACTCTCCCATATCATCCAACATATCGTCAACAAAGTCCCTCCATGCGAAACTCTCTCGAACCGGTCCATAAGTGGTAAAGTCACCAAGGTCCCATGTGAGCATGTATGATGTGGAGAAACCTATACTCATAGCACTGATATGCAAGGGGATAACACAAAAATCCTCCTGAATGCCTCTGATAAGCCAGGAAATCATAAGTTGCACAAACTCGGTCAACTCCTCAAAAGACCACTCCTCCATGCAACCAATCTTGAGCATTTTCATAGTAAACTCCGGAAAGAAAAAACTAGCTATCTCATCTGCATCGACTACCAAGTTGTCAAGCACCGCATTCCCCGAGTCCCTAACTAATCTTCGAGGGGAACCATCATGTTGATATTGCACCCTTATGATCATGACCATATGATCACCATGCTAAGACTATGCTCTACTCTCCTGGACCCCTAAGTTGAACTCACTATCCTAGATCATGTCTAGCCAAACCATCTCAGTGAAGTCAAATTCTGCCAACCCATGGATAGACTCGATCATGTGTATCATGAGGGAAAATCTACCTCGTCCTATAGGACAAAGTTCAACAACTCCTCTCACAATATACTCACAAAGACACAACCCAATCACTAACACGACCATTTCAATCATCCTCATCATTTGAAACAGTCTATCACTCTGATGAATGCCAGGATCCCACCATCAAATTGGAAGTCCACCACTTCTAATGTCTGCAACAATCTCTGTGAACCACTCCAACAGATTCTGGATCTCCTCATGTGCACTCTATACATTGATCATATGGTCCAAATGAAAAACCCATGCCATGGCCACAATGCCACATGTCTCATCCAACTAACTTAGGTGAACCTCCCATGTCCTATTGTATATAATGAGGGAATCAAATAATAAAAATAGATGTCTCTGCCACTGCTTGCAAGACTGGAGAGTGACTAGTGTTTTGGTCAACCCCAAGGGCATGACCAAGAAATCATAATTAAATCTGGAAGCAGACCTACAACTATCCTGCTACCTTACCCTCATCTGATGATATACTAGATGTATATTGTCCCAAAACTCCACTATCCACTATTGTGTGCCAATGAATACCCCTGCATATTGTTGCCTATCATTGAATCGTCTTGTACCATCTTGTATCCCTTATGCACTATTGTATCCATCCCTCTACTGGTGTTGCCTAAACTTGTATCCTAGAGCATGTCCATGTATGTCATATACATGTCCACCCAATCCATGGATGCATATACTTCCCTGTGGCCTGGTCCACGAGGAATGTGCTCAACTATCTTCTTTGTAGCTAAGCCTTGATCCTTTAGTGGGCTCTCCAAAAGAAATGGCTCATGATCCCCACAATGAAAAATAGGAGCATAGTCTAAACCCTATGCGTCATACCTCTCCTCAAGCACCTGCAACTCTAACTGTTCCTTGTGTGGGATCGTCACAAGAGACTCCTTCCTCAAATCATGAGTGCCACTCATGCCCACATGTGTCACGGCTCTCGGAGATGATGGAGTCTCTGTTGTAAGTGATGAGGACCGTTCCAAACTCAACTGGTAACAAATCTTCTCGACCTCCATTTCCTTGTCTTCAGTGAACTTGAGAGCAAGGTCCCTATCCATGAACAACTGCAAGTAATCGTATTTCATCTGCTCTTGTACCTCTTTTATTATGTGCAATTGAGCACTAATGACACTGCCTGCAACTCTTTTTTGTCTCTCCTCCATCTGGGTTTTCCAAATAAGATCTTCAATGAAATTATGAGCACCATCTTCCCTTGTCAACAATTGTACAATTTGTTCCTCTGAGACCAATAACTGGTCCTTCAAGTCCTACATTATTGAAGGCCTATCTTCATATTCATTATAGTGGCATGGGCTATCCCACAAGGGATTTTCTTATTTACTTTCATCTAAAAGAATGTTATCCCCATCAACACCAACTGAATTACTAGATGATAACATGCAATGATGGGACTCATGTGGACTGTCATCCTCATACAAAATTTCTTATTTGTTTTCATCCACCAAATCATCCCCTTCTTTGTCATCCTCCACGCATGGCTCTTTAGAAGAAAGATCAATATCCCATGGAAATTTTTTAAGTACCCATCCTTTGTCATATTCTAGTACAATCATGTATGCATTGTCATAAGTATCATAGATAGGATAAGGCACGAGATCCTCATCAAACTTAGGCTCTAGCACACCATCATCATCATGAGCATCACTACTAAGGTATGATGTTGAATCCTCCACATTGGTTGATTGGGACACTTCACCATATGTGCCATCAACATGTCCATCATGTGTGCTAGTGTTATAGGCCTTATAGAACAACACTAAAGGTGTATTAGACATTGGTGTGTCATCATCCTCATTTTTATAAGCATTATAATCTTCATAAACTAGTACCTTTTCCCTCAACACCTTCACCTTCTTGTCCATTGATACTTGGGGTTCATAACACTCAGGATGCTTGATGGTGAAAAACTCCTTGACTGATGTTGGTTACTACTCTCTCTTCCTACTCTTGGGTTGACACAGGTTCATATCTGAACAAGTTTCCAACAAAACCCCCTAAAACTATTGCCCCTCCTGGTAGACCAGAAGGCAACACAACACACCGAATGTATTGTGCAGTCTCACCCGAGATAGTCCTATGGGTGACTACAATGCTCAGATGCTTATAGTCTAGGAAAGAGTGGGGATATGGGATTGCAATTAATCTTCTTAAGCCTTGTCCTGGTTGTTATTTCTATTATTCTTAATATTATTTTATCTGTTAAATCTATGCATGCATTCTAACAGATCTAACCTATAACAGATCTCACAGATTTATCCATTCATCCACTCATAGTTTAACTACTTATAGAAGGTAACATGCAATCAATCACAACACATAACACATATGTTACCGTGGTTCACCCCCTCCTAGGCTACCTCCACAAAGATCTGGCTTATTATGCTATTTTATTAAGAATCTTGTAATAGATGGCGTTGCACGCACTACAATTCCGATCATACAATCTCAAAACAGTTTCCACGATCCTCTATGAGGCCGACTATATCGCACCAAGCTCCTCAGCCTGCAATCTAACCCTCAAGATCTAGCTACTTGACTCTCCTACAACTCAACAACTTACAAAAAAATGGTATCGAGTCTTACAGTAGTTTCCTTAACCGAACAGAACAAAACCTAGGAACCTCTACCTAGGCCTCCTAGGTACTTATTTATACTAACTTTTAGCTTATCATCCATTACAATCTCTTATAAAAACCCTAACCGTAATGTGTTTAGTCTTTCCTCCATGCACGCCTTGCACTCTTTCTTTCTTTGCATGCAACTTTCCCTCGCACATGATGCCTTTCCTACCAACTGTCTTTTTCCAAATTAAGCTTTATCTTTCCAAAAATGTGTTTTTCCTCAAAATTGGCCTGCGCCCAACATGCCCCCAACACTGACATGTGGTTCGTCCCAAGTCACTTATCTAGTGTGCATTGCCTTGACAGTCTCTTCTAGGCTGTGGAACTTCTCTGCAAGTTCCCTTCCTTTTGCCTGGACCTACGCGGCCTTCTCTGTGAGCGCTTATATTGCTTGCATTGTGATATCCTTCTCAATCATTGATGCACACTCTGTTTGTGCTTGCGCTATGTTCTTCTTCTCCTCCTCCAACTACGTGATCATCTGCATTGCTTTCTCTTGAAGGGGTTCCATATGCGCTTGTTTTTCCTACTTCTGCGTCTGTGCTGCTTTTAACTTTGCATGCAACTTCTTCATCTATTGCGTTCCTTTCAGACACTCTGTGATACTCATTGTCTTATGCCTCTGCTTGAGGTATTGGATTGTTGCGCTTACTTTTCCTTCTTCTTGGTCCCACTGCTGGACCTACTCGTCATCCTCCAGCGTTGTCTAAAGTTGCATTGCTCTATCAAACCATCATGTTGTTGCATTGATTTGTCTTTCCATCTCATCGATTTGTCTTGCAAATTCTTGTTTTTTCTGCTCCTTCACCTCTGGGGGAGTCGTTGGATTGAGCTTTTCTTTTATCTCATTGATCTCTTGCCTGTACTGATCGAGTTCCTGCACGATGAGCTTGATCTTTTCCTCGACACTTCTTTCTACTTCTTGCGCGTTGTCAGGTATGCAATTATACACCGTTATCAACCCATGTTCCATTTTGTTTGCACATTATTTTTCTTCTTTGGTTTCAAGCTTGACATGCTCGACTATCAATTCTAAGGCTTCCTTTCCATTCTTCATATGTTGTAATTTTAATATGTTTGTTCTTGCGCGCGACTGCACCTCCTGCATGACATTGAACTAAAGCTTTTATAGTTCCTTAGTCTGTATTCTTTCCATTACCAAATCTATCTGCGCCAGATCCTTCAGTGATGTCTGGGCTACAGTCTCATCCATATGCAACATGCTATATGTAACTTGGAAGTTCGGGCTCGCCTGCGCTATGGTTTGGACAGTATCTTGCTCGCTCGACGCGACCCTTGCCTCTGCCTCTGTTGTTGTGGGGAAGGACTTTGTTCCCCTTTCAGGCCTATGCGCTATTCTCATTTTCTCTCGGACCTGTCTCATGTTCACCAACTCATCTTGAATTCGACCTCTTTGTTGTTAGGCATCTTCAAACTCCTCAGCTGTGCACTCCTATACTTTTTATGCCACGAAGTCAGCGTCATCCTCAGTAATTGTGTATTCTAGTAGTTGTTTGTGTGCCTTGGCCTTCTTGCACGACCCCCCTGTGTGTATAATTGGTCACTTTGGTGGCCCTGTTTCCTGTGGGGTAGATGTCGAGGGGTTTTCTTGTGTAGTTGTATCCCCCATTTTGTGTTCTTCTTGTGTTGGGGAAGTGTCATTTTTTCCTACCTCCACGTCTTTCTTTGGCACACTCCCCTTCTTCTGTTTCTTTGGCTTTTGGCTGGGTTTCTCAAACTTCGTTGAATTTTTTGCCGCAACAATGTCACCCACAGGTGTCTTGTTTCCCTCGGCTTCGACCTCCGTTCCTGGGGGTACTTCTTTGGCCATGACTGGAATCTTCCAGTCATCTTGCCAATTGCGCATTACCATTTCTACATCTTCTTCGTGGACGCAGTAACAAAGTTGCAGCCATTCCTTGGCTGGATCCCTGTGCACCTATGTCCACATGGTGTGGCGCGTGGATCTGAAGTTTGCAATACCTTGGTATTGCGCGACAACCTCTGGAGTGATCCTCCATGTATTCACTATGCTTTCATGAATGTTGCTAAAGTACCGTGTAAAGGTACTTGCATTGCCACTTCTTCTTTTGGGGTCTGAAGTGCTTCCCATTGAGGTATACCGTGTTGCACGACAACGACCTATCCTATCGCAAAAATAAGAATAGGGTGGCTCCCTCCACCTGACTAATGCTATGAGGATCAATAGTCAAGAATAATGGAAGTTTGTCCCCAAATCCTGCGCATCTTTGTAGTCATCGAGGAACAGGTTCAATAAATACAGGGCTCAACTAAGCATAGTTTCATTGGTGCATTGTGCTGCAGTTGTGACGACCTCGACAGGGACCTCCTCCTTGTGAAATTTCCTGAGCATCTTACAAGCCATGAGTTTGGTGTCCATTCTCTTTGTTGCATCATTGATCCTTTTAATAATTATATTGCGTGAGCCCCTCTCTGTGCCGTAAGTTTTCTTCATCTCTTTGGCAAGCACTTTCTCCTTTTTTTTTTCATCTAGGTACTGCGCGGGACTTTCGCCCATGCATGGTAGACCTGTGATGAATGCAATAAACTCAACGTCGATTGAGACGAGTTCCTCCAGCCATAAAAATCCTCCATGGAGGACCTCCATTAACTGCTTGACGCAGTTGTTTACTTCTCTCCCCCTACCAAAATGGGGAATTTATACTAATTTTATGATATTACATGTGTTAGCCAAGCTGGCTTCTCATACATTTGGTTGTAGTATAGGATCGCCAAAGGTTCATGTGTCAATGTTGTCCATGTACACCTACTGTGGAAATTCTAGGAATTTTCCAGTGTCTACCACACCGTGGTCCGAGTACTTCATCTTTTCCATGAAACCCAAAAGTGTTGGCATGGCCTTCACTCCCTCTGGAATGCGTGGTAATATTATGGTTGCGTTGGGCTACTTGTGCGAGGACCGCACCATGGGTTGTTTTCCCTTTCTTCTAACCAACGCGCTAGAGGTCTCAGCGTCCGCATGTCTGTGCTTTGCGCCGAAGTCGGGATGCCCGGTTAGATATCCAACCAACCCTTCCTGTTGTTTTGTAGACCCTGCTTCATGATGTGGTCTTGGCACTGCAACCTCTGTGTCCACGCCGACTTCACCATTTTCTCTTTGGGCTGCTTCGGCCCTCCCAGGTTGTTGTAGGTTGCATGTGTCATCTGTTTTGTGGCCCTGTGCACCATCATCAGAATCAATTTCCATGGCATTTGTTGTTGGGGCTTGTGTTTCTTCCTCCATCGGTGTAGATCTTGCTGGTTCGACTCATGGCGAGGGAATCGCGTCAACATCAACAAATTCTTCTATCTGTGTAGTTTCTTGTTCGACCTCTACGGTTTCATGAGGTATTCGAACATTGCTACAAGTATTCTTCGTTGTTTGGCTCGGTGCACTAATATTTGGTGGTGCCATCGTGGGTATATCTCACTTTTCTCCAAAGGGGCTCTAAATGGTTCACACTGTGCACTTGTCTATTTGCTTCAGCTCTACGTGCTCTCTATCGCTGCAAGTTTGCGATTTCACAATAAATTGTAATTTATCCGCGTTTTGTCTTTATATAGGAGGTGTCATCAATGTTGTGAAACTTCTCAGAGAAGCTTCCCTGGCCGCGATTAATGTAATAAATATTTATGGGTATGTTCCATTTAATTTTCATAAATTTCGTGAATTGGTACCTTTTTTTCATAACCGTCATTTTTCGCTTTTCAGACCGTTTGTCATTTTTCCCGTGCATTGAAACTTTTTAAGTACATTGTATATCTCTGATGTAACATTTTCTTAGTGCACAGTGTGTTGCCCATATGTTGTGTGCATACATTTTTATTTTCATCGCACTGAATCCACTTATGTTGCGTGCTATATTTCCCAGTATTTTTGTATTTTCTGTCTTTTCTATTTTTGAATTTTTTTTTCCTCCTTTTTGTCATTTTTCTCTCTTAACTTTTACTATAGTACACTATGTACATGTTTTCTTACTACGATGTAACTTTTAAGTGCTAGGAGATCGACTATCCCTGTGCAGTTTCAATTGACTCCCATTGATCAGTCTTTTCAGTTCTATGCCTCCCAAGTCTTTTAACTGTATAGATCCTCCATTTATGATAGTCTTTACTTCATATGGCCCTGTTGAGTGGTCTTAAATCCTTTTAACTCAACAGTAGGAACCAAACCCGCCACCAAGGCCCAATTAGACTGCAATGTTTAATGGTGAAATGGTTTTCCAGATCTTGCGATCTGGCCAATTAATCGATGGGCTTTACGTAGTGATCGACAGGTTGTCTTCTTGTGAAAACTCCTCCTTCAGTTCAAACGCTCTATTTTTTGTATTTTCTCTTATAGGTAGGATCGATACAAGATAAATGTTGGTATAAACTAGTTGGGTAGCAAAAGGGGAAGGACTTAACTACTGAAGAAGGTTGAGTTCAAGATAACCCTTCTGCTCAAGCATGCAGACAATGATTCTTACACCTACAACAAGCCTAGTACTAATACATTAACCTGTTGGTGTTCCAATTATTGACTGAGATGCGATTATCAGGAGAAAAATATACATGCAATAAACGATGGAAAGAAAAATAGTTTCTTTAAATCTAATCATCAATCACATATTAACACAACGATTTACTTTTCATCATTAAAGACAAGAACTATGAGAATATTAAATCAGATAACTTATCAACAAATTCAGTCTCTTACTCGTTACATCATCCATTCATGAGATAAAATCAGAAATAATTCTTCTTCAGATCCAATCACACACACTTTTGATGAACTGTTGCACTTGACCTGGCGCCATGTTCCCCACCTTTGCTATCTCCTCAGCCCACGATGAGTCTTGTTTGGCATGTAATTCGATTATGTCATGCAAGTCGACAAATTCATCGGGTGTGCCGAATTCTGGGAGATCGATGTCTCTCATCCCCCGGTTGATCTTGGTCCAGCTCTTTTCGCACTCGGCCCATTTCTCTTAGATTTCCTGCAGAGGTTCTTGGGCCATTTTCACCCAGTATTCGACCAACTTCTTTATATGGTCGATGTTGCTATCCCTTAGTAGTTGAATGTGGTGTTCTTCAGCGTATCGGTCTTGCTGAACGATGTTGATGTAATCGATCATTTCCACTACTTGGTGTACTTTCTCATACCATCTTTCCATATCTTTTCACATTGCCAGCGCCATGAGGGTGTCTTCTTGGAAATTGGTTATTCCTAGAGTGAAAAGGTGACGCTCATTTGTGAATTTACTGTAGGCGTCTTGGAATTCGCTTCTCAAGAACACTGTGGCCTGTGTGGAGTCCTGATAATATTTCACCAAATGTGTAGATGTTCCAATTCCTTCAGCGCAGCGGCCAGCTCCTCTTCATCTCTTTTTTCTCTATCCAGAGTGGCATCTGTGATTGCCATCCCCGCGCCAATAAGCTTGGATGTCTTGGAATGCTCAGTGCTAATCAATTTTTATTCTATGGTGATGAGGATGGAGAGATCCAGAGTAAGCCTCCTCTTCTTGGTGGCTCTCTTCACAATGGATTTCCTCTTTCGGTCATAGGAGATGGCTTGTATATCAGCAACCTCATCCACGGGTTCGGGGATTTGTTGATCTCCCCAGGTAAGCATATTTCCCAAGCTCTCGACAGTGTATATCTTCTCAAGGCTGGGTTCTTGAACCTCTTCTGTGTGCTCTAAAGGTCCGGCCTCTAGTTGTTGCTTATCAGGAGGTAAAGTACCAGCTGAAATTGAAGCATCAAGGGCAGGCTCGGTACTTACTTGATAATCGGTTGTTGAGATGTCGATTTCTTGCTGTGGAAATTCTTCTTTATGTTTGCTCGATCCTGGCTCGTCCTTCAAGATATCCACTTAGGTCTTCGGTACATCGAGTAGCTCAGTGTTTAAGACACTTTCGAACTCCTGGTCCTTCTATGGAAGGCCTCGAATTTGAGCGTCGGGAGCTAGGGAAGATGCCTTATCAGGCTCCTTTTCTTCTATGATTTTCACTGGAGTCACCAAGGACACCTCCGAGCTCTTCTCATCATCTTAAATTGTTATTAAGTCATGGAGGGGGTTCGGTGCACTTACTCTCCTTGATGTTCTTTCTATCTCAAGCTGAGCATAAACGTCCCCTAGCGATCCGGCCTATGGCGTTGAAACTTCAGGGTTATCTGACCCAGTGATTTCTTTAATTTGCATCGACTCTGGACCACTTGGACTTGTCCGGATTTCGACTGGGTTATCATAAAGGACCCTTGTTATTTCTACGAGGTTAGGGTCATCCTGCAGTTGATCGATTACTCTTTGTGCTTGTTCTATAAGGATAAATCCCCTCGCTTGTGCCTCTAGTGTCATAGAAAATCCATTGTTCTGCACCGGAGCCACCAGGGAAACCTTTGTTGCCTCTGTCACTCTGATTTCTTCCCTGGCTCTGAGGGCCTCTTGAATCGATTATTCTATTGTCTTCTCCTATTCAACCAAGCTCATGGCCCTGAATATGGTCATTTTCGGTTCGTCCATCCTTTGTACCACCTCGTCTCAGTCCTGGGCATTTTCTATGAAGACTTTGTCTTCGAATTTGTCATGGGCGTACGGCCAGCAAGACGACACTTATGAAGCATGTTGCAAGACCAGGCCCTTTGGATCATTCTTACGGAATCAGCCCATCGAGAATTTGAACTCGATTTGGCTCAACCCTTCTTGTTTGGCTTGATCGGTATCCATTACCAAGTAGAACCCTATATGGAAACCATAGGGTATGAACGTATGTTTCTTTTTCTTGACCAGGGTTGCATTGTAGCCTTGCAAGATGGTTTGATAGCATATTTCTCCTACGACAAGCCAGTCTAGGACATGAGTTGGGAGGAGATGTGGTGCTCTGGTGGCCCCAAACACCCTGATGTAGGTGGCGTGCTCATCCAAATACCAATTTCCTACCTTAGATATCATCTTTTTGGTTGTCGTCGATAGCCTTGGGCATTCCTTCTTAAAAAGAATAAAATGAATTTGGGAGATGAATTCATCGCATATGAGGGAGTAGAATTTCTTATACCTGTTTTCCCACAACATGCTGAAGTAGATGTGGATCAGGAGCTCTGCAACATGCCAGCTCAGATTCATGCCGACGAAGACGTTTATGGTGCACATGACATCGAGCAAGTATGAATCCATGTAAAATGTCGGTGCTTCTCCTTCCTTCGACATCTGGGCTTGCTGCACAAAGATGCTAAGTTTCTTGGAGATTATTGCTCCCCAGTTGAAGTTGCGCTAGGAGATTGCAACTATATATGTTAAAGGCATCCATGCCTCTAAAAACCTGGAGAAATCTTTCTCTCTGTACAATCGACATATGAGAGCCATCAAGTAGACATATGGCTCCCTTAAGTTAGTTGTTCCATAGCAGCTAGTGCTCATGTTGGTAAACTTCTTTTCCTTCCTCCACCATGAGGCCATCACTTGGCTGGTGTCGTGGTGTTCATAGAACTTCATGAAGAAGTCTATGTTTAGTTGCTCCTCAGGGTCTCTAATCTTGTAGTATTTCTGAACTTCTACCGGGAGGAACACTCCAACACACTCACCATTTTTGTCATTGATTAGATACTTCTATGTGTCTGTGTGGTCAATGAGACATTTAAGAACCTCTATGCAGGGAAAAATGGGGGTTCTACTTGCCACCATATGTAGATACGATCGTCGGATGTTCGGGAATACCTGGTCGTCGAGTTCCCTTACATATGGATCAATGTGTGGGACATATTCTGGGTACTCCTCTCAGCTGATCCTGTTAAAGAGATCCCCCCAATGTGGGAGTGCCATCTTGAACCCTGTGCTTGCCTCTATATCGCCAAAGTTCAGAGGCTAGAAAAAAACCTTCTTTGTTGTTGTCTTGATGATAGGATCCAACCTAGGGGCGTATTCCAATTGCCTCGTGGTCCCTGGGGAAGAACCTTCACGTGTCTCTGGTTCTTTTATCTTTGGCACTCTCGGCAAGCGTCTGGTGGTTGGCTTTCTTGGCGGCATCGTTCCTGTAACTTAAGAAAAATTTCAGAGACTGTGTAAAATAAAATGGATGACCATACAAAAATTATAACCAATGAATTGCTAGACTTGTATACATGCCTTGGAAGCTCGTTAAACCTAGTTCTAATGATCAAAAGAGGTAGCACAATTCTTGAGTTGCTCGCTCTGTTCCTTCGGACGCTCTAAAATTCACTTACGCACAGAATGAATTTGTTCACAACGGTTTTAGAGATTTAAACAAGGGTGATCTTACCGTGTCGCATCAGCCATTCAATTCGGGTATGTTTGTAATTACATTAAATATGCCACCATATCTCCAAATATGTTTAAACTTAAATTCATCGTGGGTTGACGGTGCAAGCGTGGGTGGTAATTTGGTCTATCGGTGATTTCAAATTGTTGTTGCTTAACTAGCCCACGAGGCAGCAACTAATGCGGGATCGGGTATTAATTAGCTCCTTAAATGCCCAAAATACGATCGTACCTAATGCTAAAACGTCTCGTCGTGTCGTTGTTTTAGTGGGTGGATCGGAGATCGAGATTGTACTACGAACGTTTTCATTGATATCCTCTTGCAAAAGCTCTGATGTTGATTGATCTTACCATACAGTGCTGATGTGGAAAAATTGACTAGGCGGTGTGACTAGGACCTAAGGAACCAAAAAAAGACTCGGGATAAGACTAGACCGTACAACCTTCTTACCTGGTGGAGACACATGGCATCGAAGACCAGTGACTCAATTTTCTCGTGTTAGTCAGAGTCGGGAATTTCCTTAAGACATTCGTTCTAGAATAAACCTTAACCTATCGATGCCGAAAAAGTTCCAAGGATCGGCGATAATCCTACCAAAGCGCTCTCGGATTGTCTCCCTCAAATAAGTCCTGATGTCGAAAACACATCGGGTATCGGCGATCGAGGATAACTTTATCACGATTGAAATGTTTATTGTGATCTTCCTAGATTTCCCCCGATCCCGATAAGGCGCATTGACTATCAGCTATCAATGATATCTTTATGCGAAAAACTTAACACGAATCAAAACTCCCTTCTGTCGATGTCGATGAAGATCGACGCTTGGTGACTGTTGTTTCCGAAAGGTTTCTACACTTACTTGAATTCTTTATGATGTTGAATCTGAGCGCGTCGGGTAAAGTATTTTGGTTGTCGATTCTTTATTCATGTGTTAAGTCCTTTTTAGTCATGGGGTTTCATAAGTCAAAACAAACCTGAATAGGTGATGAGAGTCACAAAAATAATCAAAGACAAAACATTTTCAAACATGAAATCAAATCAGACAGTGCAGAAGATCAAGTGGTACCCAAAAGGTAAAAATTTGACAGAGGCTTTTTAGGGTGTGTTGAGTGCTCAACAAATGGTGACTTACTGGGCGAAAGCAGAATCTTTGTTCCTACCTCGGGCTCTGCTAATGCAAAAGCTGGTTAAGAACTTAATTGGTTTTTATCGGAGCCTCTTTTATCCTTGCATTTGAAATTCCCTGGTTGGTGCATCTAGGCCTGCCTGTGGGGATTTTCAACCTTTATTCCACCTTCGTTTCCTGTAACCCTGACTCACACCCTCCTTTGACAAGAGTCAAGTAAATCATTCACTGGAACCAAGCATTTAGTTGTCATCGTTCACTTGCTACGGTGTTTCTCCACTGCCAGAGAGCATCCATAGCCCCGACAGAGTCACCCCGACATCACAGACATTGCTCCACTACCATCGAGCATCCATAGCCCTGAAGGAGTTATATGCATACCCTCTCCTACTATGCACTCATTTAATATAGTTGATTTTATTTTGGCAGAATGCCCTGAGCGAGTGGGAGAGGAGGACGTTTGTTATTTGCAAAATGAGATGGTCAAGGTGAATTTTTTGCTAGCTTTGTCTTGAGGCGCATGTAGTCTTTTCCAGGTTACCATCTTTCCCTTAATGTTTTAAGAGACCACCAGGAAGATACTTCATCACTTTTCCAAGGTTGTTCATCTGCGCAAGTTAGATAAAGAACTCCTTTAAAACACCCGCAGGTCTCCCAATTATTTTTGTGTTGAATGTGATAGATGAGTCAGGAAAAGAGTTCGTCATATCACATGAATTGAGGTTAACCACTATCTTTCTAAACACAATATTCAAAAGCGTAGAATTACTATAGCAAGAAACAAAAAAATGCATTCCGCAATTGAAACAAAACATCGTGAAAATACACACAAAAAAAAATTAATGGAAATATTGTTTTAGGGATTGGCCATTCACCAGGAGGGCGTCAAGTTCCCCCTTGGATTCTACAATTGATACGTGTGTACTCCAATTTTCTCGGCTACCTGAAAAGGTCTGAGCCATAGATTCTGAAAATTAGAATGTTTTCCCTTTGGCTCATTTGCTCTATCCCATTTTATGACTAAGTATCCTACTTCAAAATTCTTCTCTTTGGCCTTATGTTTATCAAACCACCTTTTAACTATCTGTTGATGAGCTATGAATTTTGATTTTTCTTTCTCCATTTCTTCTTCCAACATGAGGAGGGTATCAATTCTTTGTTGTATAACTGATGAGGGTTGTCCTCTAGAATCTTGAGCAAGCTAAAGAGATGGAATATATAGTCGATACAGGAGAATGGCTTTCTGTCCATATACCAGAAAGTATGGGGAATTTCCCATGGCTTCCTTGGTTGTTACTCTATCAGCCCATAAGGCATTATGGAGTGAACTGTGCCAATTCCTCTGGTTGTCTGCAATTGTTTTCTTTAATATCCTCACTAGGTTCTTATTGGTTGATTATGCCACTCCATTCCGCTATGGATAATAGTTTGCAGAGTATATGATTATGATTCATTTATCTAAAGAAAACTCTGTTAATAAGGTGGAATAAAAGTAAGTTGCATTATCAAAAACAGGACGGAAGGCACATCGAACCTTGTGATCAACTGTTGTTCTATGAATTGGATCACCACCTTTTCCTTTACATGAGTCAGAGGGATGGCCTCTGCCCATTTCGTGAAATAGTCTGTGGTAGTTAGTATGTATCTATGTTGTTTTGAAGAACTCGGTGTAATTTATCCTATGATATCTAACCCACATTGCTCAAATGGCTTGGTAATGGCCACAGGTTGGAGTGGGATAGTTGCTCTTTTCCCTCCCTTCGCTTATTTGGAAAGTTTTATAGTTTCTAGCGTATATGTGATCATCCTTGAACATAGTAGGTCAATAATAGTCAACTCTCAGTATTTTATGAGCAGTGATGTTTCCTGGGAAATGTCCACCTGCA
Organism: Picea abies; assembly: GCA_900067695.1. Lineage (NCBI taxonomy): Eukaryota > Viridiplantae > Streptophyta > Pinopsida > Pinales > Pinaceae > Picea > Picea abies. The sequence continues at coordinate 34,641 of CBVK0102048212.1, forward strand.
GGACCATCATGGAGTTCCTTCATAAATTTGTCTGCATATTCACGTTCAAGACATCTTAAAAGTACCCCATCATAATTAATACGGAATAGAACCAAATTTATGAGGTGATATTGTGTTGATTTTAACACAAGTTCTCTCCTTTCCCTAGGATTTAGGTTTTCTGGGCAAGTTCCATGATGCAGGAGATAAGTCAGTTTCTCATACCAAGACTCTTGCCCTGGGGAGACGTATGAATCCTCGCCACACCATAATGATAGTTCATTCTCTCATCTGTGGTCTTCATTTACTTGGTCCTGGGCTTCAACTGCCAATTTGCATAATCCTTATCCCTTAATCAGTTTAGCAGGTTTTATATCTAGATCAAATTCTTGGAATACTGCCATCTAATTTCCTCTTCTTTCCCCCGTCTCCTGTTGAGTGAATAGGCATCGGACTGCAGGGTGAGGCACGATGACTTTGGTATGGTTCTTAAGGATGTAATATCTGAAGTGTTTCACTGTCTTGTACACTACATAATTTTGTTTGTCTATAGCAGGGTAATTCAATTCGGCCCCTTGGAGATTAGTGCTCATAAAGGAGATCGGGGCCTCATTGTTGTCATCATCCTTCTGATTCAATACTACGGCTAATGATTGGTTGGAGGCAAAAGTGTAGAGGAATAAATCTTTGCCAAAGTTGGGGCTTCACAATACTGGGGCTTGAGATATTGTCGCCTTAATGTTTCTAAAGGCACTTTTTCGTTCATCATCCCACTTAAATTCAACATCTTTGCGGATCATTTTTTTTAAGGGTTTGATAGTTTCAACGAAATCGGGGGTGAATTTTCTTACAAAATTGATTTTCCTGAAGAAAGATTGCATAGAATTTTTGTTGTGAGGTAATGGAAGTTGAGCTATAGCCCTAATTCGTTCTGGGTCTATGTGATTTCCTGCTTGATATATGATATTTCCTAGCAAGCAATTTACCTTCTTCGACCCCAAAAATAGTTTTCATAGGGTTTAAGGATATACCATATTTCCTACACCTCTCGACAGTATGGGTTAAGTGTTGGATGTGATATTCTCTGTTATTTGAATACACAGTCACGTCATCCAAATAGACTACTACACACTTGTTGATTAGTCCTCGAAATGCTACGTCCATGGCCCTCTAGAAGGTTTCCCCTGCATTGATCAACCCAAAGGGCATGAGCTTATAAGCAAAGTTTCCCCACTTGGTTCGGAAGGTAGTCTTCAAATGGTCTTCCTCTGAAACTAGAACTTGGTTGTATCCTGAAAAATCGTCCAGCAGGGAGAAAATCTCAGAGCCAGAAATGGTCTGCAAGAGTTGCTCCATTGGTGGAACTGGGTAATTGTCATTTTCTGAAGCTCTGTTGAGGTTTCTGAAATCTACACATAGGCGGATCTCCCCAGAATTTTTTCTCACAGGGACCAAATTTTCTACCCATGCAGAGTGTCTAACCTGGAAGATAATATTGGCATCTAGTATTTTCTTTAACTCCTGACACATGAGAGGCTCCAGGGATGGGTGGTACTTCGGGAGCTTATGTTGGAAAGGTTTCACTCCTGGATTTAATGGGATTGTGTGTTGAATGATACGAGTGTCATAAGTTTTCAGATCTCGGTAGGACCATGAAAAGACATCTTGATATTGCCTAAAAAGTTTGAGATAGGCCTTCCTTTCCTCTTTAGATATTGTCTTGCCGAGATTTATATTCTTGGGGTTTTCTGGGGTTCCTAGATTTATAGTTTCGTGCATGGGGCAGGAACTCCCCGTCTTTGTGTTAGTTGACCCTTGAATCTTTCTCTCAAGTCAAAAAGGTTTTCTAAATTAGCTACCCCTTTTTGGTATCGTGTGAGACCTTGGTTTTTCAGTCGATTGATCTATATGAGGATCGGTTTCTGCCAATTTCTCCTGGAATACTTCATCGTCAATAGCCAAGTCTTTAAAATTATCCCGATTGGTAAAAAAGTTTATGATATGTTCATCTCCCTCAAAGACCTTCCAATTAGAAATATTGTTGGGAACCGATGGTTTGTAGAGTAGCTCCACAGTGAATCGGGATACTTCGTAGTCTTCTAGAGGGGATAAACTTGAGGTAGCAATGGCCAGAGAATCAGCGAGAGTGTTCCTTGTTTTGGGGATTGTTGTAATGTTGAAGGCTTCAAAACGTTATATTATTCTGTGCACTTCCTATTGGTAATTTCTCAGGTGGGGAGAGTTGCAATGTATAGTGTTCCTTACTTGTCTAACGATGATTTCAGAATCTCCAAAAACCTTCAATTCCTTTACGTTTAAGTCCATGGATTTCTTTATCCCTTGTACTAGAGCTTCATACTCGACGGTGTTTTTTGTGCATTCAAATTCTAGTCTATAGGACAAGAAATTTTGTTTACCTTTTGGATCAATGAGGGCACTCTGCCCCTGACCCTTCTTGCGATTTAGATCCATCAAAGTATGAGGTCCAAATTTGTGGGCAAAACCTATCAGCTTCCCCTTTCTTATCACTTTCCTCCTTTTCTCCTATTTGTTCCACGGTTTCTAATGCATGTTCCTGACAGAAGAGGGTTTCCGCCACTGTCGTTGGAAAATTTTCTTGAAATTTTATTTCAGAGTTTTGAGTAAGAGGGACATTAGATGAGAGGGGGGAGAAATTCTCGAACTCAGAGTTGCAGGAATAATTCCCTAGCACGGGGAAATCTGTCGATGAGGGTTCGTTAGGGGTTTCTAGGTCGGTGATAGTATGTTTTAGATATCTTCCCCTATCGATTTTGATCATATTCGTGTCCCTTTAGTGGCAGCCAGAGGTGAGCCCAGTCTGTACTAAAGTATCTGTTTAAATTCTCGGACCAATCTCGACTCAGTAGCAATCCATAATCTTCTGGGATATATACTACAATGATGTCAGTTACTTGAACAAATTTCGAGTGAATAGCTATCATGATAATTACATATTTGAGTTCCCCCATAACTTCACCTGGGTTCTGTCTAGTTGTATCACATGTCTATCACTTTTGAGAGGGAATGCGTTTAATTTCTTGCATATAGACAATGGCATAACATTATAGGATGATCATGAGTCAACCAAATAGTTATGGAGGTTTCTGTTGAAGACTTCAAATGTCAAAAGGAAAGGTGGGACAAAAGGTTTTCCCTTCTTATCTTCAGAGCAGGCGTTCACAGTTGGTTTATTTATTATATCTGTGGGAGTTGGATTTTCTCCTTGGTCAGTGCTTGTTGTAAGATTTTCTACTGATTTCAATGCTTTTAACAGAAAGTCCTTTTGCTAAGGGATTCTACACATGTCCATGACAGATATATTTTCCTTCAACTTCTTCAAATCTTCTACTATGTTGTAGTCTAGCTTGGGTGATTCTCGTGTATGGATGTTTATAGGATTTCTTCGGGGGATAAAAGGTGCTTTCGGGTGATCTTGAGTTGGTTTTCTTCCCGAATCTTGGGTCTTAGTAAGGTCGTTAGAGACAGGTTGACCCCTACTTCGTGTTTGCACAACCAAGACTTCTATGAGTGGATCGTGAACCTCAAATAGGTCATTGGAAGGCATTTGTAGGTCAGGGTCCCATATCAACATGGTTGTTTCTTCTGGTGGATCAACTTATTCTTGAACAATAATATTCATAACTAAGTTGCTTGATTGTTCAGTTAAGGAAACCTCATCTAGAAACCAGTTGGACATCAAATTCATGGCATGCATCCATTGTGGACAGTCTCTTTCAGAGTGTTTTTGTTGGTGATAGGTATAGAAAGAGTCGGATGTTACATTTCCCAAATCGATGTTTAAGTTGGTTGGGGGGGTTCAATTTCTTTGAATGGTGGGTTTCTTTTGAAAAAACAATTATAGGGCCTCTGGCCTTGGTTTCCTTCCCCTACACTTCTTTTCATATCTATGATTTCGTTTGATAATTTCTTAACCATGCGTTGTAGGTATTCTATGTCTCCACTCCCCTTTTCAGGACCTTGTTCTGTTTGTTTCCCTGGTGGTCTAGTCAACAGGAGTCCTCTCCTAGGAGGAGGTTGAAATTCCTTATTAACTAGTGAGACCTCGCCTTCTTTACATCCCTTCATTTGAAATTCTATTGTTTTGGCTTCTTCAAAATTCTCAACTAATGTTTTTTTGGCATCCCTCTTCACAAACATAGAAATAGAAGCTGCGAGAGCATTAGCATATACTTTGATTTGCAACTCTTGAGTGGGTTTAGCTTTGGGTTGATATTTTTTTAGGATAGTGGTGAACCTTTGATTAAAGTCTTTAACCTTCTCCTTTGAACTCATGGTGGCGGTGAACAATGCGTCCATCAAAGCTCCTGTAGTGGTTTCTTCTGCAAATTTATCCAGGAAATCATTTTGAAACTTCATCCAACTGGTTATGGATCCTACAGGTAAGTTAAAATACCACATGGAGGATGAATTCTCAAAAGTATAGGGGAAAATCCTGCATACTATGTCTTCATGTTGGACATTCATTAGTCTGATAGCTAGTATGACTTTTTTGATATGGTCTTCAGGCAATCCTGAGGTTTCAGGGTCAAATTTAGGGAGTAACTTTTCTAGATGGCGAGGAAGGTTATGTACTTGTCCATGGATGGCCAAAGCATCTCTGGACAACCAAGGTTGATTATTCTAAGGTGGTTTTCCCCTTTCTTCATTATGATCATTGTTATGTTCCATGTCGTCTGATCCCAAAACTGAGCGTTCTGAGTTAAACCCTTCCTCGTCGGAAAAATCATCGGGCTCGGAGCAATTGTCGACTGGTGTTTCGAGGATTAGATTAAGTGAATGTTCAATTTCGATGAGATTGAAATATATTAGGTCTTCTACTGTGTGCACAAAAACTTGGTTGGGGGTATTGACTACTTTTCTTCTTACTTGTTTTCTACGAGGAAGTAACGGAGCTAAGGGCAGCGCTCCAATTTGTCGAGCGTAAGCTCTTGTGAGTCTTCCGAAATGATTCAATTCCTCATGAGGAAGAGTGTAAGGTATATCAAGGAATATATGTTCTTCCTCTTGCTGGGGTTAGTTAGTCATTTCAGGAGTACTCAGTGTGTGTAGGTTGTCTTGGGAATGACTAGCCATGCATGTGGGTTGTTTTGAATCTACAGGATGTGTGAAAAATTATGTACAAAATATTTCCAACCATTCATTCGTCAAGCCCTCTTTCTAGCGCCAATTCTGTTGAGGGGTCTTAAATCTCTTTAACTCAACAGTAGGAACCAAACATGCCTCCGAGGCCCAATTAGACTCTGCAACATTTAATGGTGGAATGGTTCTCCAGATCTTGTGATCTGCCCAATTAATCGATGGGATTTACGTAGTGATCAACAAGATGTCCTCTTGTGAAAACTCCTCCTTCAGTTCGAACGTTCTCCTTTTTGTATTTTCTCTTATAGGTGGGACCGATACAAGATAAATGTTGGTATAAATCAGTTGGGTAACAAAAGGGGAAGGACTTAACTACTGAAGAAGGTTGAGTTCGGGATAACCGTTCTGCTAAAGCATGCAGACAATTATTCTTACACCTACAACAAGCCTAGTACTAATACATTAACCTATTGGTGTTCCAATTATTTACTAAGATGTGATTATTAGGAGAAAAACATACATGCAATAAACGATGGCAAGAAAAATAGTTTCCTTAACTCTAATCATCAATCACATATTAACACAACGATTTACTTTTCATCATTAAAGACAAGAACTATGAAAATATTGAATCAGATAACCTATCAACAGATTCAGAGGCTCTTACTCATTACAGCATCTATTCATGAGATAAAATCAGAAATAATTCTTCTTTAGATCCAATCACACATGCATTTGATGAAAAACACAAACTTGTCTTTGGTCCTAAACATGACTTCTCAATTAAGGTAGCTCCAAAATAGTTCTTTACAAATCCAAAAATGAGGGTCTTTGCAACAACCATCGACCCATTACTACAACTCGACCCCTTTAGTTATAACATATTATTAACTGAAAATAACTATCAAAGTACAAGCTAAGTAAAACAAAACATCGCCACATGGCGCTTTCATTGCTCAGTCTTCTAAGAGTTATCAAATGTTTCACTTGAGTGGATGACTCTTCTTGTACTCTGACCATTTGTCGAAGAGATCCTCACATGTGTTGGCATACGGGAATATGTGTTGTTCCATTGGGGTCGAAAGGATCTCCCTTACCTCTACTACCCATGCACGATACTTGACTATTTTGGAACTTAACTACTGCAACAAGATCCGAGCCTTGATCGGGTGTTCCATGAACTACTGCACTTGAACAAGCGCCATGTTCACCACCTTTGCTATCTTTGCAACCCACAATGAGTCTTGTTTGGGATGTAATTCGACTATGTCATGCAAGTCGACAAAGTCATCGGGTGTGCTAAATTTTGGGAGGACGATGTCTCTCATCACCCGGTTGATCTTGGTCCAGCTCTTTTCGCACTCGACCCATTTCTCTTGGATTTCCTGATGAGGTTCTTGGGCCATTTTCACCCAGTATTCAGTCGAATTCTTTATACGATCAATGTTGCTATCCCTTAGTAGTCAAATGTCGTGTTCTTTAGTGTCTTGGCCTTGATGAACGACGTTGATGTAATTGATCCTTTCCACTACTTGGTGTGCTTTCTCATACCATCTTTCCATATCTTTGCACGTTGCTAGTGCCATGAGGGTGTCTTCTTGGAAATTGGTTATTCATGCAGTGAAAAGGTGTCGCTCATTTCTGAATTTATTGTAGGCGTCTTGGAATTCGCTTCTCAAGAACACAGTGTCATGTATGGAGTCTTGATAATATTTCCCCAAATGGCGTAGATGTTCCAACTCCTTCAGCGTAGGGGCCATCTCCTCTTCATCCCTTTTTTCTCTATCCAGAGTGGCATCTGTGATTTCCATCCCCGCGTTGATAAGTTCGGATGTCTTGGCATGCTCCGTGCTAATCAATTTTTCTTTTGTGGTGATGAGAATGGAGCGATCCAGAGTAAGCCTCCTCTTCTTGGTGGTTCTCTTCACGATGGATTTCCTCTTCTGGTCATAGGATATGGCTTGTATATCAACAACCTCATCCACGGGTTCGGGGATTTGTTGATTTCCTCTTCTGGTCATAGGATATGGCTTGTATATCAACAACCTCATCCACGAGTTCGGGGATTTGTTGATCTCCCCAGGTAAGCATATTTCCCAAGCTCCCGACGATGTATATTTGCTCAAGATTGGATTCTTAAACCTATTTTGTGTGCTCTGAAAGTTCGACCTCTGGTTGTTTCTTATCAGGAGGTAAAGTACCAGCTAAAATTGAAGCATTAGGGGTAGGCTCGGTACTTACTTGATAATCGGCTGTTGAGATGTCGATTTCTTGCTGTAGAACTTCTTCTTTATGTTCGCCCGATCTTGGCTCATCCTTCGGGCTATCCACTTGGGTCTCCATTACATCGAGTAGCCTAGTGTCTAAGACACTTTTGACCTCCTTATCCTTCTGTGGAAGGCCTCAAATTTGAGCGTCGGGAGTTGGGGAAGATGCCTTCTTGGGCTCCTTTTCTTCTGTGATTTCCACCAGAGTCACCAAGGACATCTCTGAGCTCTCCTCATAATCATAAATTGTTATTAAGTCATGGAGGGGGTTAGGTGCACTTTCTCTCTCTAATTTTCTTTCTATCTTGAGATGAGCCAAAACGTCCCCTAGCTATTGTAAATGAGGGAGTAGAATTTATTATACCTATTTTCCCATAGCATGCTAAAGTAGACGTGGACTGGGAGCTCTGCAACATGCCAACTCATATTCATGTCAGCGTAGACGTTTTTGGCGCACATGACATCGAGAAAGTATGAATCCATGTAAAACGTTGGTGCTTCCCCTTCCTTCAACGCCTAGGCCTGGTGCACACATATGCTAAGTTTCTTGGAGATTATTTCTCCCCAGTTGAAGCTGCACCCAGCGATCACAACTGTGTATGCTAAAGGCATCCACACCTCTAAAAACCTGGAGCAATATTTCTCTTCGTACAATCGACAGATGAGATCCATCACGTAGACGTATGGCTTCCTTAAGTTAGTTTTTCCATACCATCCAGTGATCAGGTTGGTAAACTTCTTGTCCTCCCTCCACCATGAGGCCATCACTCAGCTAGTGCCGTGGTGTTCGTAGAACTTCAAGATGAAAACAATGTTTAGCCGCTCCTCAGGGTCTCTAAGCTTGTAGTATTTCTTAACTTCTACCGAGAGGAACACTCTGACACACTCACCATTTTCATCATTGATTAGACATTGTTGTGTGTCTATGTGTTCAATGAGCCATTTAAGAACCTCTATGCAGGGAAAAATGGGGGTTCTTCTTGCCAACATATGTAGATACGACCGTCGGATATTCGGGAATACCTGGTCATCAAGTGCCCTTATGTTTGGACCACTATGTGGGACATATTATGGGTACTCCTCTCAGCTGATCATGTTAAAGAGATCCCCCAAATGTGGGAGTGCCATCTTGGACCCTATGTTTTCTATGTATCGCCAAAGGTCGGAGGCTAGGCAAAAACCTTCTTTGTTGTTTTCTTGATGTTAGGCTCCAGCCTAGGGGCATATTCCAATTGCCTCGTAGTCCCTAGGGAAGAAACTTCGCATGTCTTTGGTTCTTTTAGCTTTGGTGCTCTCATAGAGCATCTGGTGGTTGTCTTTCTTAGCGGCATCGTTCCTATAACTTAAGAAAAATTTCAGAGACTGTGTAAAAGAAAATAGATGACCATACAAAAATTATAACCAATGAATTGCTAGACTTGGATACATACCTCAGAAGCTCGTTAAACCTGGTTCTAATGATCAAAAGGGGTAGCACATTTCTTGAGTTGCTCGTTTTGTTCCTTCGGACGCTCTAGAATTCACTTACACACAGAATGAATTTGTTCACAACAGTTTTAGAGATTTAAACAAGGGTGATCTTACCATGTCACATCAACCATTCAATTCGGGTATGTGTGTAATTACATTAAATCTGTCATCAGATCTCCAAATATGTTTAAACTTAAATTCATCATGGGTTGCCGATGAAAATGTCGGTGGTAATTTGGTCTATTGGTGATTTCAAATTGTTGTTTCTTAATTGGCGCACGAGGTAGCAACTAATGCGGGATCGGGTATTAATTAGCTCCTTAAATGCCCAAAATCTTATCGTACCTAATGCTAAAACGTCTCATCATGTTGCTCTTTTAGTGGGTGGATCGGGGATCGAAATTATGCTATGAACGTTTTCATTGATATCCTCCTGCAAAAGCTCTGATGCCGATTGATGTTACCGTACAGTGTTGACATGGAAAAACTGACTAGGAGGTGTGACTAAGACCTAAGGAACCAAAAAATGTCTCGAGATAAGACTAGACTATACGACCTTCTTACCTGGTGGAGACACGTGGCGTTGGAGACCAGTGACTCAATTTTCTCATGTTATTCAGAGTCGAGACTTTCCTTAAGCCATTCGTTCTAGAAAAAACCTTAGCCTGCCAATGTTGAAAAATTTCCAAGGATCAACGATCGACGATAATCCTACCAAAGCGCTATTGGATAATCTCCCTCAAACAAGTCCTGATGTCGAAAACACATCGGGGATTAGCGATCGGGGATAATTTTATCACGATTGAAATGTTTATTATGATCTTCCTGGATTTCCCTCGATCCCAATATGGCGCATCGGGTATCAACTATCGGTGATATCTTTATGTGAAAAACTTAACGCGAATCAAAACTCCCTTCTGTCGATGTCGATGAAGATCGACGCTCGACGAGTGTTGTTTCTAAAAGGTTCCTATGCTTACTTGAATTCTTTCCGACACCGAATCTGAGCACATCAGGTGAATTATTTTTGTTGTCGATTATTTATTCAGGTGTTAAGGGATTTTTAGTCATGGGGTTTCATAAGTCAAAACAAACTTGAATAGGTGATGAGAGTCACGAAAATAAGCAAAGAAAAAACATTTTCAAAAATGAAATCGAATCAAACCGTGCAGAAGATCAAGTGGTACCCAAAAAGTAAAAATTTGACAGAGGATTTTTAGGGTGTGTTGAGTGCTCGACATGCCCCATCCAATGCATTCTAAATTTACCCAGATGTTGAAAAAAATTGTTTTCATAGAGAAAGACTAGGTCTCCCTCCTCGAAACTCTTTCTCTTGATATGTCTGTCATGCCAAGCTTTGTCTCTTACATTATGTACTTCTTGATGAAATCCTGCCATAATCCTATCCTCTTCCATCTCCATTAGTTGATTGATCCTTTCCTTTACTACACCTCTTTCTGTCATGTTGGTGATTTCTACTACGTGCAGGTTGGGTACCATAAATTTTAATGGTACTTTTGCTTCTTGCCCATACACCAACCTGAATGGTGTATGTCCTATAATATTTTTGCATGTAGTCATGTATGCCCATAATATTGTTGGTGTCTTCAAATCCCAATCATCCCTATTGACATTGCAGATATTTGTCAGAGCATTCTCCAAGATCTTATTGAAGGCATCTATTGTTCCATTTGCTTGAGGATGGTATGGTGTACTCTTTTGATGATATACTTCAAACTCCTCAGTTGAGGATGGTATGGTGTACTCTTTTGATGATATACTTCAAACTCCTCAGTTATATCCTTGATAATGTTGTTGATAAAGTGAGTACCTTGGTCACTCATCAAAATCCTTGGATAGCCAAATATAGTGATCACTTGCTCAAACAAGAAGTGTGTTGTTGTCTCTGCGTTGCAGTCTTTTACTGGTGCTTCTTCTGGCCATATTGTTATGTATTATGTTGTAGTAATGATATATCTTCCTCCTGACATTGTTTTTGGTGGATTAATTGGTCCCACAAAGTCTATTTCCCATTTTTCAAATACCTGCAAAGTTACTTGTGGTCTTAGGGGCATCTCATCCCTTCTATCAGGTTTACCAACCCTCTGACAAACATCACATCTATGGAAATATTCCTTAGCATCTCTGTGAATTGTTGGTCACCATAGTCTTGCGCCAAATACCTTCTACATGGTATCTTTTCCTACATAATTTCCTCCAGTTATTCCCTCATGAGCTTCTGCCAAAATCCTAGGCCTCTCATGTTCTAGTACACATATTCTCAAAATGTTGTATGTGCTCATTTTATATAAGTGTCATGCAATCAATTGATAGTTTGTAGCTCTGACTACCATATTTTTCTTATGTGCAGTGTTAAAATCTTGTGGATCAATCCTTGTACTCAAGTATTTAATGGTGTCAGCAAGATATTCGTCAGTGACTTGGACTAAAAATAGCTATGCATAAGGAAATTTGTATTCCAAATTGCTAGGTTCTTCTCCATTCATGACCCTTGATAGGTGATCAGGTCCTACATTCAACTTCCCTGGTTTGACTATCACTTCAAAATCAAATTCCTGAAATAACAATAGCCAT
>CBVK0102048238.1:0-13477 GCA_900067695.1 Picea abies
CATAGGGAGCCAAATTTTTATGGAATTTTTTAATTTTTTGAGATTTTTTGTGAATTGTGCCATAATAGGTTCCTAGTTTAGAGGGGAGAATTTGGTCCATGAAGAAAGGACCAGTTTCTTGAAATCTTCCTCTTCCATCCAAGATTGGTTGAATTTCAAGGGAGAGGGGGGGGGGAGTCGAAACTCAAGGACCAGTGAAGTGAGAAAGGAAGAAGGTTTGAGATGCCTCCCACCTCTAATCTAGATATGAACAAAGATATTGAGTTTAGTAGAGCTTCTGAAACTAGGAATTGGTCGAGTCTCTTTGCAACTTCCTCTTCCCTAGTTCTAAAATTCTGCCAAGTAGAAGAGAGTTTCATAGGTTCAATGTCCACCAGGTTGGCCTTTTCAAAGAAGGATTGGAAGAAGAGTATTTTCCTGTCATCCCTAGGATGAGCTCCCCAGACCTCCCACAGGGATAGGGTTATATTTAAATCCCCTCCCACCACCAAAAATGGGTCATGAAAAAAACCTGCGATGACCAAATCCTCCCAAAAGGAGGTCCTATCAGCGTAAGGCACGTAAATATTCACCACTGAGAAGGAAAAAATATTGTTCTTGTGGTATAGCTTGAAATATATTGTAGAGCATGCTTCAGAAGAGGATAGATCCTATAAATTTGGGATCCATCCAGTGAGTAGACCTCTAGAGAGACCAGAGCTGTTGGTAGTGTTGAAAGACCAATTCTAAAGCCAAGGGTTGAAATTTTCTCTAGCTTTTTCATCAGAGCACATAGTTTCTTGGATGAGGATGACATTCAATTTGAGGTTGTGGATCATTCGTTTTAGGGCTAGCTTCTTTGGGGTACCCCCTACCCCTCACGCATTGAAAGAGAGGAAGATCATTTAGCCCTTGTCAATGAGGATTTTCCTACTCTATGGGCCCTTGTGATGGTTGCTTGGGTGCCTTTGTAGATTTCCACAACTTCTTTCTCTTTTTCTTTCGAAAGGAGGGATTTCCTTCCTGGTGGGGATAGCGAGGGAGGGTTTAGAGACATACCACTGAAAGAAGGGGATAAGTCTCAAGGTTTTGACCTTAGGGCATATCTTTTTCCATGGGGAGGGAGGGGAACTTTAGGGAGAGAAGGGGAGGGCTGGGAGGGGGGAGAATATCCAAGAGAGGGAGAGGAGGGGTCCTGTGAAGGGGAGGGGGGAAGAGATGTCAAAGAGGGAGTTGAAGGAAAGGAGGGAGAGGGAGAAGGAGCTATTGCGGGGATTACTTCTTGAGCCTCTAGAAGAGATGAAGGGGGGGAAGGGGGGAAAGGGTTTTCTAGGGAGGGAGGGGGATTAGGTGAGGGAGGAGGGATAGGGAGAGAAACAAGAATTGAACCAGAAAAATAAATAAGGGACGTGGAAAGGGGATGCATACCTGAATCAGGAGCTTGGGACACCAACTCACCTAGATCTTGACTGGTGAGTACCCTTTTTTTGATGTCAAGGTGCCAATCTGAATTCTTTCCTACCACCGCATTGACCACCATTGTCTCATTTTTAATAGTGGACTTGGTTTTCCATGTACTTGTTTTCATTTGCTACAGTGGGGAAATTATGGAGCATTGAGAAGGTAGGTGTCCAATTTCATGGCAGCCATGGCACCTAAAGGGTAGTCTCCAATAGTCTACCTTTTGGTGCCATGTAAAACCAACATAAACCAGGTAAATAATTCCTACTAATACTTCTCTTACATCTACTTCAACCAAGATCCAAGCCCACCTATGTTCTTTCTTCGAGTCCCAATTGGGTTCCAATTTTACAAAACAACCTATTTTTTTTCGATGGCTTCTAGCGCTTCCTTGGACCAGAAGGTTAGAGGTAGTCCAGGCATAATTTCCCAAACTTTGATTAGCACTGTATATTCTTTTAGGGGGTCGAAATTCATAGTCCAAGGTTTCAAGGACAAACCAGAAGGACCCTGGGTTCAGTTCTTCCTGCAAATTTCTTTGCAATATTCGTCTAAGAGAAAGCAAACATATATCCATCTTCTAGCTAGGAGGTGTATCTTCGGGACATAACCAATAAGGGGATTCCAGTTATTTTGTAGCTAGCAATCTAGAGCCTTTTCTCTCAGAGAATTTCCCTAAAACCTTCCAACCAGAGTTTTCCCCAAGAGTTGGGGGATGTTACTATTGGGAATTTCATCACCCACAACCATCTTTTACGACTTGTTTTTCTCCTTGATGCACTAGGAGGATCATTTTTTAGAAGGGACACCGTTTCTAGAAACCCATTTTTCCTCCTTCATAGGAGAGCTTGCAGGGGAGAGAGATTTACCTGTGCAAGGAGGAGACACAGGTTCAGAGGAGAGGGGGTGATTTGGAGGGAGAAGGAGGCTTAGAAAGTGAAGGATTTCCATGAAGAAAGGAGAGGGATGGATGTTTGTGAATAGGGGAGGAACGAGGGAGAAATCAATGAGGATGTGTGGGAGAGAACAAGAGGGAGAGAGGGAGGGTTTCTAGAAACTATGACTATGATGCAAAGGCGTGGAGACTAGGAGGGGAGGCCTCGAAATCTGCCAACTCCATGTCATAAGCCTCAATGTGTCTTAAGAACGTGGAGGGAACTTGAAAGGAACCTAGAGAGAGAAGTGACAGCGACCGGGAAATAACCAAGTGGGGGGTACATGGAGTTGGAAGAGAGGAGCAGGCACTTGAAATTGGGAGACTAAAAGGATGAGAGCAAGAGAGGTTTATAGGGCAGGGAAGGGAAGGCCTATGACCACTGTCGGAGTTTTTATTCCTTATTGGGCATGGTGCGAGGGGCTAAGCCGTAGAGCTCATCCTCCTTATGTAGAGTCCATATATATATTAGATAGAATAACCTTTATTCCTTTGGATATGACTTTTTCAATCACCTTGTATACATAGTTGTGGAGGGAAAATGACCGAAAATATTCAAATGACTGAGGATTATCAATTTTGGGGGTGAGGGATATGAAGGTGGTTTTTATGGTGCATGCATATGACCTTCAATTATATATTTGTAATACCCCTAAGGCCGAACCCAATTGTAAATGTAAATAAAAATGTACTTAAGCTAGAGAGTTGTTTTGATATCAGTTTTGTATGCACATTTCATGGCATAGTACGCTCATGTACTGTGCAGTAAAATGAGGAAGTGTGCACATTCCAGGATACCGTGCGTAGCATCTTAAGTGTGCGCGATGTTGAGGCCATGGAGCCTTTGTGTATATGATATGTTTTATAGGCTGGTGAGCTAGTTATTATAAGCTAGGATGCTTATGTTTTGATTAGGCCGGAGAGCCTAGATGTTAAAGGCCAGTGCACTTGTTTTTTTGGTACATGTCTCATATTTAATATAAAATACATCGTTGCGTGCACACTGACCATGATAAAAAATGGGGGACTAAACTCCACTAGTTAGGGAAAGGGAGGGGCTAAGTTAAGGAAAGGGGCTAAGCTAGGGAGCTTGAGCCAAAAAGAAATATTATATTAATATTTCTTAAATCATAAAGTATGGATAATTATTTTATCCTAAGTTCTAAAGTTGGGGACAAGTGGGCCTAAGTAGATCCCAACATGAAAAGTGTCAAGTTGGGGACATGCATACATATTGTTGGGACTTAGTTCATTTTCATACTCTCCCATCATTCAACAATCATTCATCCATGATTCCATGACCATTTTTCACTCACGTAGTCTATTATCCTTCATACATTCCTATCACTGTACCTAAACCGGTATCCATAGCCATATTTGTTCGCGTAGTTGGTTAGCTTGGGAGATGGATTGAAGAATCGGGTTTTCAGGCTCGTGGGATATTGAAGAGGCGGGTTGTCAAGCCCTTGAGCAATTCTCTGGGTGAGAAAATTGTTTGGAATTGATTTCCTGAAGGTGCTAAACTATAGCTACAATGCTCTGAGACTTCTTGTCCGACCTGTTGCTGAAGCCCAGAAAGGAAGTGGGGTAGCCAAAGGACTTTTGAGCAGAGAAGGGGCACACTAGTTGGGTGGGATGGGCATGTGGGAAATTAGGTACTGTAGTCTATCAGTTGAGTGAGCACCGTGACAGAGTCTTTCCTATTGTCTATGAGCCTATATCCTGGTTAGGAATCCCTTTACCCAGGTGGATTTTAGTCCCAGCTTAGGGGTGACTCACTGTTGAGAGTGATGAATAGTGTAGTCTAAGTATGGGAGGTTCGTGGAAGGTCTGCATGTAGTTAGTGACATTCTTACCAAGATAAGTGTCAACTGTGTGATAAATTTACATGTTGCATTGTTATTTATGTGCATATTTTTATGGGTTATCATATGTGCGATTATAATTGTGTTTATTTTTATGGGTATTACCTGTATATGATGCATGTATATGTTTACTGCTATTTCAGTGTGAATCTGTGCATTTACATAACATATTTGCCTGTTCACATTTTATATATAAGATTCTGCAAGAGTTCTGTCTGTGGATATGTTTTAATCGCATGCAGATAGAAGATTGTATGTGGCATAGCTTAGTTTGGATGTTGAGTATGTTATAGTATGTTCCGCATAGAGAACGAAAGTGTTCTCTGGCGTAGCGTGGCCCGGAACGGATGCTCGGGGATGCTACAAATGGTTTCAGAACTAAGTAAATCATCTGAGTAGTGGCATGGCCTGGCCTGTTGGTGGCTGGGGATGTTACAAATTGGTATCAGAGCCAGGTTCCACCACTAAGCTTGGATGGGCCAAAAAGGTTCATTTGAAGTGAATATTCACAGAAGATTAATTTCAAAGTGGCCAAATTTCAGTTTGTAGAGCGTCCATGGTAAAAAGTAACAACAACTAGGTGGAAATGGGGAAAAGCCCCAATTTTTGTGGTTGAATTCATGAGAAAATGGAGAAATTCATCCAAGTGATGAGACATTACTGATTTAATATCCGTTCCAGCAAATTCGGACCTGGAATTGGTCAAATTTTAAGTTACAGTGAATCCATGATAGTTGGAGCGAGTTTTATAATTAAAATTCTCAATTCATGAATTGAGTTTGGGAAAAATTCATTCCAGAAATTTCACCCCATAATGATCTATTTTTATAGGGGTTGAGTTGGTGTTATCGAGGTGAAATTGAATGAATTTCATAGTTGCAGAATGTCTATGGTGAATTGGGAAAAAGCCCTAATTTCTGCAGTGGAATTCACGAGGAATCGATGCGCATAAAGGTGAATGTGCACAGTTGGGCACACCAAAAATGCATGTGGCATAGTGAAAAGATAGAGATAGGTAAAATTTAGCATTGTGCGAGAAGGTATTGGTGTGTTGATGCACGCGTTAAATTTTATTACCGCGCGGAAAAATATGGTGTCAGGGTGCGTGCGAAATTTTTTTGGCACCGCGTAGAAAAATATTGTTGTGCGAGTGAACACACTAAATTTAGCATTGTGCATAGTGCACACACATAAGAAGGTGTGCATGGTGTACACACACATAATAATGGCGTGCAGGGTGTATGCAGTATTGGCAGAGCGCAAAGGAGTTTCGTTGGCGCGTGCGCAATATGAGTATATGTTTTTCACGTGACAGTTTAGTATGATGCACATAGAGTATTTATGCGCGGTGGAGGCATACTAAACTTATCATGGTGCAGCACGTAGAGTGAATTTCACGTGGAATACTGCACATGGTAGATATTGGCGCGTGACACAAAAGTGCAGGCAAGTTATTGTCACGACAAAGAAGTGATACATAGTGGTTTTAAAGTGCACGAAGCACGATTTACCTTGTGATGTTACACCACATGATAAATATGGGTGCACAAGATTGAAATTTGTGTGCACAAAGTTGTTTGAAGGGTGAAAAGCAACATAAAACCAATGAGTTTTTGTAATGTTTTATATCGTTTGAACGTCACCTTTTTGCAACGCGTTTTTGAGGGCCTGAAGAGCATTTTTAGCAACTCAAAAACCACGAGAACAGAGTGTGCCAAGGCACACTATGTCTTTGCAGCTCGAATAGATCTTTCTAATGGTGTAAACTATTCATCAAACATATCTTTTATGAGAAAGATATAGCAGAAACAATGAAGGGTAAATTATAAGACCCAACTAGCTTCATGAAGCCATAACTTTCTGCTCTGGAATCAGAATGAGGTGCAGAAGAAGTCAATGGAAAGCTATTGAACCATAGAGGATAGTCCCAGAGATGAATTAAATTTATGGGCATGTTAAATATGGTTAATAGGGAAAAGAACGTACCTATACCATTTTATACCAAAAACACAAATTGGCCTAGAACTTCAACGGGTTGTAACTAGCAGCTTAGAGCACAGAAAAATTAATGGGAAAACTTCAAAAGACCATAAATTTATGCTCAAGACTTGGAATTGAGCATGTGAGAAGGAGTTGGAAAGGTCTTGGACAGTGGAATATAATTATCCACCCAAAAAATTGATCAAGGAATTCAAATTTCTAGGATATCAGAAGAAAGAATTCTGATATATATTAGTGAACCAGAATGGTTCATATTTTCATGAAATTGTTAAAACAATTATCCTGACAAGGTTTTGTTGGCTGCACATTTTGCATAGATAACAACAACTATATCAAGATCAACTTAGAGTCCAGAGTAATGAAAGAGGCACAAGGGACTTATAACCAAGAAGATGAAACCAGAGGAATGGATGTCCATTTGGGCATTGAAGGAACAAACTCCAATGGGCATGGAGAAGGAAGGGATGAAAACGTGAATATAGGAGAGACCATTAAGAATTTGCAAAGGGATGTACAAATCCATAAAGATGATAATGAAAGGCTTATGAGAGCCAAGGAGAAGTAGGATGACTTCAACATGAAGTTATTGGAGAGCTTGAACAGAATAGAAAATAAATTGGATAAGGAGAGTGGCTCATGCAAATCGGGAAGTCACAAGTCTCATGATGAGAAAAGAAGAGAAAGAAGTGTTAGTAGACATCACCACCACTTCTCGAGGAATTCCAATAAGAGAGAACACAACAACTCAAGTCCATCCCCTGTCAGGAAGCAAGAGCTTTGGGGTGGAGGAACTACGAGGAGAAATGAACAAAATCAAAACTCCTACTTTTGATGGTGAGCACAAGAAGGATGAAGATGCAGAGACATGGATGTTGGGCATGAGGAAGTATTTTCAATTGCATAATTATTCTTCTCATGCAGAGGGTAGAATTTCCATCTATCAACTCAAGGGAAAGGCATCCATGTGGTGGGATCAGCTTGTGTAGGTGCAACATTAAAGAGAAAAGTGTTACTTGGAGGGAATTCAAGAAGTATTTTGAGAAGAAATACTTGACTAAGAGATACTATGACAAGAAAATGAAAGATTTCTTTGAACTCAAGATTGGAAGTATGACCATTGATGAATATGAGAGAAGGTTTTTAGAACTACTGAAGTATGTCTCTTTTATCAAGGATGAGACAATGAAGATTCAAAGGTATTTGAGTGGATTGCCATCATTTATCAGTGAAAAAATATAGTATGATGATCCCAAGACATTGGAGGATACCATAAGGTGATATAAATGCCTATATGATCAACAAAAATCAAGGCCAACATTCCAAAAATCTTGGGAAGACAAAAGGAAATTCAAGGTGGATCAGAGGAGGAAGGGATATAAGCCACCATTCTTAAGAAACAACCCTCAGGGACAACAAACTCCTAAAGAACCCAGAATGATTGACACAGGCAGTCAAAGGCCAAGGCAACCACCTATTCAATGTTGGGGTTGTAAAGGGGATCACATGTTTAGAGATTGTCCTCACGGAGGTGAAAAAGGGAGGACTGCTCACAATGTACATCAAGCTAAAACAGTGGAGGACATGGGCAAAAAGGTACCTAGGATCTATGTATCCCTAGACAATAAGAAAGAAGAGTATCAGTCACATATGATTGAAGTGAAAGGTATGATCAAAAACCAAACCATTTCTATTTTAATTGATTCAGGAGCTAGTCATAGTTATATAGATCCTAAGATGGTGGAAAGTTTGCAATTGCCAAGAAGCAAGCATGGAAAATCTTGGTTGGTGCAGTTGACTACAGGAACCAAAAGAAAATTTAATGAGATGGTTAAGTCATGTCTTATGGACATGAATGGAATGAACAACCAAGCAGATTTGAACATCTTGCCTTTAGGTTCCTATGACTGTCTAATTGGGATGGATTGGTTGGAACAACATCATGCTCTCCTAGAATGTCATAAAAAAGAATTTACTTGCTTGGATGAGGAAGGGAAACTAAGGAAAGTTAAGGGAATTCCCAAGGCAGTAACCATCAGAGAGATTTCAACATTGCAGCTGAAGAAATGTTACAGAAAAGGGTGTCAAATATTTGCAGCTCATATGGAGGATACACCTAAATATAAGGTGCCAAATTTGGAAGATTATGCAGTCCTGGAAGATTTTGAATATGTGTTCAAGGAGGTACCAGGACTACCCCCAAGGAGGGACATTGATTTCTCTATAAATCTAATGCCTGCAACAACTCCAGTGTCAAAGAATCCTTACAGAATGAGTACACTAGAGCTGAAGGAGTTGCAAATGCAACTTGAAGAGATTTTGAAGAAGGGGTATATACACCCAAGTGTGTCACCTTGGGGTGCCCCAGTATTGTTTTTGAAGAATAAATATGGAACATTAAGATTGTGCATTGATTTCAGACAGTTGAATAAAGTGACTGTTAAGAACAAGTATCCTCTGCCAAGGATTGATGATCTTTTTGATCAATTAAAGGATGAAAAGATCTTTTCAAAGATAGATCTTAGGTCAGGATACCATCAGGTAAGGATTAAAGAGGAAGATATCAGCAAGATCACTTTTCAGGACAAGGTATGGTCATTATGAGTTCACAGTGGTTCCATTTAGGTTGTCAAATGCACCATTTGTTTTCATGTGCTTAATGAATGGTGTTTTCCGAGAATATTTATACAAGTTTGTAATTGTCTTTTTGGATGACATTCTCATATGTTCCAAGTCAGAGGAGGAGCATGAACATCATTTAAGGATGGTTTTGAAATTATTAAGGGAGAATCAATTGTATACCAAATTGATCAAGTGCTCATTTTATCAGAAGAAAATTCACTATTTGGGTCATATCATTTCAAAGGATGGGATAATAGTGGATCTTGAGAAGATAGACGCCATTAGAGAATGGGTAGTGCCAAAGAATGTGACAGAGGTGAGATCATTCATGGGCCTTGCAGGATACTATATGAGATGTATAGAAGGATTTTCAAAGATTGCACACCCAATCACTTCCTTGCAAAGAAAGGGTGTGAAGTTTCAGTGGACATTGGATTGCGAAAAGAATTTCCAACACTTGAAAAAATTATTAACAAGTTCTCCAATATTAAGGATAGAAGACCCAAATGAAGACATCATTGTATGCACAGATGCATGTAAAGAGTGACTTGATGGAGTCCTCGGTCAAAATGGGTTTGTTATATGTTATGAATCAAGGAAGTTGAAGGAGCATGAAAGAAACTATGCCACTCATGATTTGGAGTTGGCAGCCATAGTACATGCCTTGAGGAAATGGAGACACTACCTCATGGGGAAAAGGTTTGAGATGAGGAAAGACCACAATGGTCTGAAATATTTGTTTGATCAACCAACTTTAAATGCTAGGCAAAGAAGATGGTTAGAATTTCTAAGCGAATATGACTTTGATATAAATAATATCAAGGGGAAAGAGAACAAAGTGGCTAATGCACTCAGCAGAAGAGTGCATGAAATGCATGTGACAACCATTAGCATGTATCAATTAGATTTGAAATACAGAATTATAGAGACTGCCAAATCAGATTTACAATACAAGGATTTAGTGGAAAAACTACAACAATGTAATTTGTAATAGAAAATTGGAGAATACAAGCTAGATAAGGATGAAATTCTCATGTACAGGGGAAAAATTTATGTACCAAATTCCCAGAAGTTGAAAAATATGATATTGAGATAAATGCATAATGTGCCTTATGATGGGCACCCAGGATATCAGAAAACTATTGCAGCTGTCAAGAGCCAATATTATTGGCCAGGCATGAAGAAAGAGGTTGTTGATTTTATTGCTAGATGTTTGGAATGTCAAAAAGTAAATGATGAGCATAGACACCCAACTGGTTTTCTACAACCATTACCCATTCCTGAGTGGAAATGGGAAGTTGTAACCATGGATTTCATTACCAAACTGCCCAGAACAAACAAGTAGCATGATTCTATCATGGTAGCGGTGGATAAGCTTACTAAAGCTGCCCATTTTATTCCAGTTAAGCTCACTCACAAGGCAGCGAACATTGATGATGTTTATATGAGATAAACTTCTAGATTACATGGCATACCCAAGACAATTGTGTCTGACAGAGATCCAAAATTTACCTCAAAATTTTGGAAAGGCTTATTTAATGGATTTGGAACAAATTTGAATTTTAGCACAGCTTATCATCCAAAATTAGATGGACACATAGAGGTTAAATCAAGTGATTGAAGATATGTTAAGGACGTATGTGAAAGATAAAACATCAAAATGGAAAGACTACCTACACTTGGTAGATTTTGCTTATAACAATGGGTACCAAGCATCTCTAAAGATGAGCCCATTTGAGGCACTTTATGGAAGAAAGTGCAACACACCAGTAAGCTGGGATAACCAAACAGATAGAGCAGTGGTTGGTCCAGATTTGCTCAGGGAAATGGAAGAGAAAATGTTGAAAATAAAATAAAACTTAAAGGTTGCCCAAGACAGGAAGAAAAGCTATGTTGACAAAGGAAGAAATCACATAGAATTTAAAGTGGGTGATCATTCATTCTTGAAAGTGAACGCCAACAAAAGTTTCCTGAAGTTGGGAAATTGTTCAAAGTTGGCAGCTCACTATTGTGAGCCATTTGAAATCCTAGAAAGGATTGGTCCAGTAGATTATATGATTGCATTTCTTGCATCTATGTCTATTCATAATGTATTCCATGTATCATTACTAAAGAAATATATACTTGATACTAATCATGTTATTGATTGGAAAGTGATTCAGGTGGAGCAAGAAGGCACTTTTCAAGTGCATCTGGTGTGCATTCTGGACCGGAAAATCAAACAGCTTCGGAATCAATCCATATGGATTTTAAAGGTCCAATGGACCCGGTACGGTCCTGAGGACGCTACTTGGGAGCATGAGGATGAAATGCAGGCAGAATACCCGCATTGTTTTTTTTTAGGATTTTTGAAATTTAGTTGTACATGGGTACATGATGCATTGAGGATAGGGCATAAGTAAGGGGAGGGGAATATAATACCCATAAGGCCAAACCCAATTGTAAATGTAAATACAAATTTACTTAAGCTGGAGAGTTGTTTTGATGTCAATTTTGCATGCACATTTCATGGCATAGTGTGTGCATGTACTGCGCAGTAAAATGAGGAAGTGTGCACATTCCAGGATACCGTGCGTAGCATCTTAAGTGCATGCGATGTTGAGTTCAGGGAGCCTTTGTGTATATGATATGTTTTATAGGATGGTGAGCCAGTTTTTATAAGCTACGATTCTTATGTTTTGATTAGGCTGGAGAGCCTAGATGTTAAAGGCTAGTGAGCCTGGTTTTTTGTACATGTCTCATATTTAATATAAAATACATCGTTGCACGTAGACTGACCATGATAAAAGAGATGGGGGACTAAACTACACTAGTTAGGGAAAGGGAGGGGATAAGTTAAGGAAAGGGGCTAAGCTAGGGAGATTGAGCCAAAAAGGAATATTATATTAATATTTCTTAAATCATAAAGTATGGATAATTATTTTATCCTAAGTTCTAAAGTTGGGGACAAGTGGGCCAAAGTAGCTCCCAACATGACAAGTGTCAAGTTGGGGACATGCATAAATATTGTTGGGACTTAGTTCATTTTCATACTCTCCCATAATTCAATAATCATTCATCCATGATTCCATGACCATTTTTCAGTCACGCAGTCAGTTATCCTTCATACATTCCTATCATTGTACCTGAACCGGTATTCATAGCCATATTTGTTTGTGTAGCTGGTTAGCTTGGGAGATGGACTGAAGATGTGGGTTGTCAAGCCCATGGGATATTGAAGAGGCGGGTTTTCAAGCCTGTGAGAAATTCTCTGGGTGAGAGAATTGCTGGGAATTGATTTCCTGAAGGTGCTAAATTGCAGCTACAATGCTCTAATACTTCATGTCCGGCCTGTTGTTTAAGCCCAGAAAGGAAGTGGGGAAGCCGAAAGGCCATTGAGCAGAGAAGGGGCACACTTCTTGGGTGGGATGGGCATGTGGGGAATGAGGGACTACAGTTTGTTAGTTAAGTGATCACCGTGACAGAGTCTTCCCTGTTGTCTATGAGCCTATAGCCTGGTTAGGAATCCCTTTACCTAGGTGGAGTTTAGTCCCAGCTTGGGGGTGACTCAATATTGAGAGTGATGAACAGTGTGGTCTAAGTCTGGGAGGTTCGTGGAAGGTCTGCACGTAGTTGGTGACATTCTTACAAAGATAAGTGTCAACTGTGTGATAAATTTACATGTTGCATTATTATTTATGTGCATATTTTTATGGGTTATCATATGTGTGATTATAACTATGTTTTTTTTTTTGCGGTATTGCCTATATATGTTGCATGTATATGTTTACTGTTTTTTCCGTGTGAATCTGTGCATTTACTTAACGTATTTGTCTGTTCACATTTTATATATAAGATTCTGCAAGAGTTTTGTGTGTGGATATGTTTTAATCGCATGCAGATAGAAGATTGTATGTGGCATAGCTCAGTTTGGATGTTGAGTATGTTACAGTATGTTCTGCACAGAGAACAAAAGTGTTCTCTGGCATAGCGTGGCCCAGCATGGATGCCCATGGATGTTACAAACGGTTTCAAATCTAAGTAAAGTGTCTGAGTAGTGGCATGGCCCGGCCTATTGGTGGCTGGGGATGTTACAATATTCCTCCACAACTGTCAAAAGGTCCACTCCAATAATCTCAGTCAGAACAAGAAAGAACTCAATGGGCCAACCATATGGCCCCGGGATTTTATCCTTTTGAAAATTATGGAGGATTTTTTTAATATTTATTTAGAAACTTCCTCAAATAAGGGACTATTATCTTCCTCATTTGAAAAAATAGGGAAGAAACTTGTTATTCTGACAACATTGACAATTGAAACTCTATCATCTACTTTGAAGAGATTCTGGAAATGAGTCTTACCCAACTGAGTCAATCCATCAAAGGAAGTGAAAGCTTGGACTAAGAAATCATTTAAGATCCATATGGTGTTTGATAACTCTCGTCCCTTTGCATGTTCCTGGAAAAACTTGGTGTTCTCATCTCTGCAAGCTAGCCAAATAGCCTTTCTTTTGATCCTCTAGGACACTTCCTTTTCTTCGAAGATATTTCTCTTATTTTTCTCCAATTCCTTTAAGGCATATTTTGAGTCAGAGGTGGCTAAAACCCATCCCTCTAACTCATAGGGAGCCAAATTTTTA
>CBVK0102048240.1:0-11957 GCA_900067695.1 Picea abies
AAGGAGAGTAATTTCATGGGGGAACCCCTCATGGGGCTGTCGATTCTATAAGTGCCCCAAAAATGGAGAGTTGTATCTCAATTTCCATATCTTCTAATTCCTTGTTCTCGGATTTTGATAGGTGAGATTTTTTCCCTCGATTGGTCTACCAGAGCTAATCACATAATTGTTTCCCAAGCCCTCAAGCCCTTTGGAACCCCTAGATGGAACAATGATTGGTTTATTCCTAAGATGGTACACAACAACGTCATCCTAAGAGTCCATTGAGGAAGCAACATCAGGAGGAGGTGGAGAAAGAGAGGAAAAATAAAAGTCTTGTATCAATGCACATTGAGCAAGAGGGGGAGAAAGGATGGAGAAGGAATGGGGGTCAAAAAATCCAAAGGGAAACCCCAATGTTTTTATGAGATTTAACCATTCCCTACCCAACAAATGTAAAGAGTTTAATAAAAGAATTGACAGGGAAGAAAGGAAGAGAAAGTGTACCCATTTGGGGCTCAAGTTCCCAAGACGTATCCACACCTTGTTGAAGGCCAAAAGGAGTCTGTGCCATCTCTATTGTTGATGTTGTTAGGACAATGGCCAAGTCTAGAGAAGATAATCCCCCTGCCACTGATTCTTCTGAGCCTTCATGTTACTTTGCTATGGTCTTTGACAGCTTATCTTAGGGTTCCTTTGAAGGTGATTTACTCATCACCCTGGGGGAATGCCTCTTCTGAGGACCCTACTCACAAATTCATCCATTCTTGCCACTAAAAGGTAAGGAAAATCGATTAAAAATGTTCCCATATTGATGGCATCAATGACATAATAAGGGGATTCCTTCGTAATCCAACTTCTGGATGTATGAAGTGTTGTCGACCACTATATCTATTTATTTGGAAAGGCACTCCCTTAAGTTTAAAGACACCAAAATTATTGCAATGAGAATATCACCTGAATTCCTAAAGTATATGTTTGCATCGAGATAAATACCCATAATATTACTCAAAACTTTGAAGCTTTTCTCATTCTAGAATTCAACCGGAAGCCCAGGGAGGCAAACCCTTATGGAAATACATCAACACTCTCTTTTTTTGCATCTAAAAGGGGGGTCCATTTCTTTAAGAGGATCGAGGATGAGTCTATAAACCAATATTTATTCAAATCCTTCCCTTCCTCATCTGTATTTTTGAACTTGAGGTAGAGCTGACCCCGCACCAAAGTATGGACTTCTGGAAGTGGGTCAAAAGAAGAAGACCATGAAATATCACCTAATATCCTAGATACTTGATGTTGAATCATCAACCATGATCCATGAATACCAAGGTTGTTTCTTCCATTTCCACCACTTGAGGAAATTGAATGTCAACCCCCATTACCAAATTATAATCTCTACGAGGTGATTTTAAACACTTACTTCTGCGACGATGCAAGACAGATATACCACCAAAACCCATTGGAGACATACTTCCTTCAAGACTCTCGAGACTAACCGGTAGGACACCATATGGAGAAGGAGAAACTAGAGAAACAAACCCCTCATTGTGGTGAGGGGAATGAGTGGCTTCATATAAAAAAATACCATGAAAAAAGGAGCCACCCCCATTTGAAAATTGAGGAGGGGAAAAAAGAAGAGCATCGTATAGTGGGGATATCTCTTGCCAAGGGAAAAGTAAACCCTGAGTTGGCTGCACCAAAGAAAACTTTGCAAAAACCTCTTTTATAAAAGACTAGGGTTTCAATATTCAGTTCCAAAATATCTTTCCTAATCGAGTCATGGGTAGAAACCAAAGGCTTAGAGCTTGAGATCGGGAAGAGATGCAAATTTTGAGCCCCTGACCCCCCTGACCCATTCCAACAAAGATCCACCACCAGCGAGCCTAAAATTGGACCCATACCAAAATACAAACCTAGATCTGAGGTAGGGGAAAGGGGCATCATTTGTGTAAAAAATTGGACCCATACCAAAATACAAACCTAGATCTGAGGTAGGGGAAAGGGGCATCATTTGTGTAAAACCTTGTGGGTAGAATGGGCCAACTGAAAATCCCTCCAAAAATGTCCCACCTAGCTGAAGAAAATATACAGACCTGGGCACATAGATGAGAATACTAGGAAATAAGAAACCATGTGAGCCGCACATCAATGAGAATACTGGGAAATAAGAAACCATGTGAGCCAACTAGCTCAAACCATAGACACTGACCTTCTGATGGGTCTAAAGAAGCCCTCGAGCCCGTGACTCGTAGAATTAGGTTCCTACGGCCATGCACCTATGGGACAAACATCTGAAAAATATAAATCCGCCTCTCAATAACCAAGAGTTATATATCAGTAATCTTAAATTTTGTATATATGGTAATCTAAATTTAAGGTAATGAATTAAGAGTGATATGGTGAATAATTCTTGGAAGCATGTATTAAGAGTGATATAGTGAATAATTCTAATGATGCATATGCATTATTCGTTCTATTGAATTGTACTAAGAGTGATACTATGTATAATTCTAATGAGTGAAGCATCTATATCATTCATTATATTGAATTATACTTAAATGCCTATTCCACACTAGCCACAAAATACTGCAATCTAGAAATTCAAGTCAAACTCAAATCATAAATGAGCTTAGACTCCATACAACAAAATAACAATGAATAGGAAGTGCCTATATGATACTATGTATAAATTTTGGTCTAACCTGATCATAGATGAGCCTAGACTCCATAGAACAAAACAAAAATATAAAGAATATATATATATATATATATATATATATATATATATATATATATATATATATATATATATATATATATATATATATAGATATATAGATATATAGATATATAGATAGATAGATAGATAGATAGATAGATAGATAGATAGATAGATATAGATATAGATATTGTTTAATAAAAGGGAATTCCCTTTATATAAAACAATGAGAAAAGGCCCTGCATTATCCAAGGATAGATAAAGAAATCTCCAGTATAGCCAAGGATATCTAAGGATGACTAAGTGATATTATAGCTAATAGAAGTTGGTTGCATTGGAAAAGAACAATACGGTGAAAAATAACACAAACACTCCCCCTTAAGTGAAACATAGGGAGTAAACAAAGAAAAAATAGGTCTCTACAACTAGGAATACTAAGGTACCAAAGTACAAACTCTCATAAGTCGATAAAAGGATAAAAACTAGTAGGAAAAAGGCTCTAGTAAGCAGAGAAAAAGAGAAAAACTAGTAGAAAAAAACCACTACCCAAAAGAGAGAAAATGTCAGTGTTTAAAATGATGTCAGTGTTTAAAATGGAATTGAAGTTGAACATGTAACTCTCAAAATGATGCATTCAATGGCTAGAAAAAGAGACCTGTGAAGGTTGAAATCTACAATGAGGAAGTATGACCAAAACTATGAAGAGGAGAGCCATGTAACCTTGCCGAACTTGATCGAATCTTGAAGCAAAAGAGGTTCGGTTGTAGAGGAATGAAAATGACAATCACCACACAAATGATTTAGAAAAATAGGTGTTGGTGAAGAACCAAAACAAAGGCTTCAATAGAAGAAACCACATTCAACCATCAAATGAGAAATGATTCTTGTAGAGGTTAAAAGGTCCAAACATGAAGTATGGACAAAACTCTAAAGAGGGTTAGGTAACCCCAAGTTGTCAAAGCCATCAAAGATCCACGTAGAATTTAAAACAAAAAATTTCAAGCTTCTCAAGAAAAGAGATTGATTTGATCTCGTACTCATGTACAATCGACAAAATCATCAGAAAATGAGTGTCCTTATGGATTCCAATCCATCTTATTAGATTGCATGGGTCACTAGATGCTGCAACTGCCGAGTAAAAATAGGAATCGCTTCTTGATACCAGAATTGCACTTAAAATGTAGTTAATGTTGAAAAAAATAATGAAACATAAATAACTTCCTGAGAAAGGAGTGCACACCATCCCCCACAATGTTGAACTATGTGGTTGTGGATGATGGCAATGGATATCACAAATGATGGCAAAGTATGGAGGTGTTAGGTGAACGTGACATCATCGATGCTAAAAAACCATGCAAAGAAAACACTACAAACCAAATATCTCCAAGTTCTACAAAAACAAGTATGGTCATGGAGATAAATGTTGGTGACACTGTAAGAATATTTTCACAAGTGGCCCAAAATCCACTACATCATCAATATGGGCATGCAACCAATCATTGTAAAGAGAGAATAATGTTCTTCTCAATTCCTCAAATAAGATGGGAAATGAAGGCTTCATTGAAAATTTAAGGAAAAAAATCTACTAATAACCTCCAAAATATAATAAATTGGAAAACAAAATACCTGTGACCTCCAAAGTACAAACTCTATATATGTAATGGGATTTTATAACCAATGGAATAATTCAAACACAACCTAGGAACCAAGTCTTCGATGTTCATAAGAAAAATTCTCATAACAACACTAGATAAAAAAAAGGAGGGAATGACAACTTTGTAAAGAGTTCACTCCCTCATATATAGAGTTATGGATAAAGAGGAATACACTTGCAAGAAGAAACACAGTGAATTCAATAAACCCATAGCATCATTGTGCAACTCAATCCCAACATAACAATAAAGAGAAAATCAAATCTCTAAAATATAGGAATGTAGATCTAAAGTGTGTGCAATGCCAAAGGAAACCATGGATCCACAATGAAGGGGTGAATCAACAAAATTATCACACATGATATGTTGTCAACAAGTAGTGAATGAGTGCCTTAAGGTGGTCAGTCAGAGAAAACCAAAGATACGAAGGAATAATGATCGTTGAAGAAGAGATCCAATGCACCTTCTAGAAATTATGGTGGAATGCAACAATCCGAGGAAGAACAATAACATGGATATAAACACCAACAACGGTAATGCTTCTTACTGAGATATGATATCTAATGAACATATCCAATGACTGAAGAAAACACAATCCTCTAAAATATGGAGGAATGTAACCAATGAGACAGTTTCCTTGGAGATCCACACTAATGAGCTTGTAGAGACTGTTTATCGAGGTGGAAGAAGACTTGCCAACCTGTTGGTGTATATTTTCAAAACTTGCAAATTCATGAGACCTCTAAAATAATTGGAATGCCTCCCATGATATCCTTTTCTTACATATCCAACTCCTAGAGATTTTGGATATTTACCATAGATGGAAGGATTGAACAACTTATCCTATTGGAGTTGAGAGGTAGCTTCTTGAACCTCGTGAGCTTCCCAAGCGAAAATGGAAATAATACCTCCCAACCTGTTGGTGCATATTTTCAAAACTTGTAGATTCATGAGACCTCCAAAATAATTAGAATGCCTCCCATGAGCTTGTTTTCTGACAGATCCAACTCCTAATTAAGACTGTGGAGATTTACCAAAGACAAAGAGATCAAACCACTTAGGGGTGTGTGCACAAAGTTGGTGGACAAAAAATGTGGCAAGGGGGTCAACAGGAATGTGTGTGTGTTCTTAGGAATGTGCACACGTTCTTAATTCTATAGGTTTGTAAAATCATGAACTTCCACATAGCTTTCCATGCCCCAATTTAGTAATTTTTACTTTTATTCAATTAATTTAATATATTCTAAACGAATATAAATTATAGAAATTTGTAATCTTACAGATAAATGTCATCTAGAAAATTTAGAGAGAGTCACCTCTTACATTTCCTAACATTTCCCCTTTAAAAATAACTGTAGAGAATTTACAAGAAATGTGATTATTTTACGATTTTTCTTATTTCTTAAAATATGTATTGATGTTTTTGAAATATTCTATTTTAATTAAAAAAGCCAACCTAATTTACATGCCATGCCTTATTAAATTGCAACGTATATTATAATATGGAGCGCAGAGACAATGTAAACCATCCACGAGAAGATCAAGGCGAGCAAAACCCAAACCCACCACAACCACCCAACATAAACACCCAAATTGATGAGGGGTTGGACACATTGAGAACACTTTTAAATGAATTAAGGGGAAAAAGAAAACCCAACAGAGAGACATTGGTCGCTTCATTGGATGACATTCCAAGGTCCATTGCAAGTTCCCAAGGGAAATTAACTTCAATTTTTGAATATAGGGAAAGAATGTATGCGTTTTACCGCACTGGAATGGACAAAAGCCTAGAGATTTGGGTATTTCAAAGCAATATTTCATGTCTCTTTTTATTGATCCCCAAACTACACAAGAGCCATCTATCAATAAGAAACACATTTTTATGGATTGGTGTATCCACCCACAGTTAAATGTTCACTAGCTGGATAGGTGGTTCATGGTATTTGAAAAATATCCCTACAATAATAGGAAGGTTCCTTTATATTTTTTGAGAAAATTATGGGTTGAATTTATTTTGGGTCACCATGTCAGCTACTTCGACATTGGTGAGTTACAGGGGGTGGGTCGAGGGTCTACACAAGATCGAGAACATGTTAGGTGTGACCCCATGTCAGGTCCTTATCCCCCCAATAGAAGGCCTAACCCCCTTGCCCAACATCCTCTTGTTGCAGATGGATTACAACATGTATAAGTAGCTCTTTCATCCTTGACTCAAAGCCTACTATAACACAATAATTTTGTTGCACTATCTTGAAAACAAGTTACTGTTGGTGACATTGATAGAGGAGTTGGACCTTCAACCCCAATACTAGAGTGTAGTATGTAGAGGGAACATGGACATAAAAATCGACCATGTGAACCTCACAGATGCTTGAGTTGCGGGAAAAATTTCTATGGGCCTATGGAGGCTAGTGGACATGAGAACTTCATGGAGGAGGTTAGTATCTTAACCATATCTATGTTCTTTGTCATTATATCATTATCTATTATTTTGTTTATGTATTTAGATATTTGATTGTATGATGTTTTGGAGTTTCTACTCCCATATAGCATACCCTCTATGTTGATGGATGCATCAGTGTCTATCTCCACCACTGATGTAGTAGTAGAGACAATTTACTCATTTGGTGTATCCCATACATAGGTATGTGTCACATTTTATAAATTCACCATAGTGATTTCTTTATTTTCTAGCATCCTCAAATTTATAATGTTCTTGTATTTTTATAGGTCGTGGGACCAGGCAGTGCCAAGAAATGTCCACCTAGGATGGACAAGTCGCATGTGTCATAGGTATCATGTGTAGATTTAAATATCATTTTTTGTATTTATGTTGTTGAATTTTACTATTTGTTACTAATAACAATATTATTAATATGTATGCATGTTGTTGATATTTTCACTAGTTATAATACTAGTCCAGTCATTGGGCACTTGGACACAACTTTTGGGTTACCTTACTTCAGACCAAG
Source organism: Picea abies (assembly GCA_900067695.1). Lineage (NCBI taxonomy): Eukaryota > Viridiplantae > Streptophyta > Pinopsida > Pinales > Pinaceae > Picea > Picea abies. Next base: position 7,323 of record CBVK0102048240.1, read on the forward strand.
GGATATGACATCATTTGTACAACCCATAGTGTTTCATCATCACCCACCCGTAGCATATTTCTTATTCCATGCATCCTTAGTTGATGCACCCACAAACCATCCATCTGCACCACCTCTTCTATCACATCCATCCACAATGGATGCACTCGTATACCACCCACCCCTACCACCATTTACATCTATTCCATCCACTGAGGATACCACAATAGATGTTTCCTTAGAGAATGTTGTATAGCCAAGCACTCCACCTTCTAGTGACTCTCCATCGAGGCCCTAGATATTCACGGTGAGATAATGTGATTATGATCATTTTTTACATATCATGAATGGAATTTATTTTATGCATATCTATTTAAATTTCATGATTTGATCCCTATAAATGATGTATGGTGGAATCTCTGGGAGATTAGGGTGGAAGAGGAGGGTAAAACCCTCACGATTGTTAGTACCATTTGTGGTGAGTTGTCTTATGTTGAATTACAAAGTATAATTTTGAGAGACTTTCAATTCATTATGGAAAAAACATATAACAATTTTTTTTCTTTGTGCAGTCTCCAGAGTGACAAGCCATGCCCAGGCAAAAAACCACTCCAAGTTCTTCTTCAAGAAAGAGAAGAAATATTTATTTATAGGATGCTCGCGAGGGTGGAAAGGGTGGTAGTGGTCAATGACTGACCAATGACTTCCATTTTGTATCTAGGCCACAATATGGCTATTTGTTTTATGTTAGGTGTTACCTCAGAGAAGGCTCTATAGCCAAGCGCTCCACCTTCTAGTGACTCTCCGTCAAGGCCCTATAAATTCATGGTGAGATAATGTGATTATGATTAATTTTCACGTATCATGAATGGAATTGATTTTATGCATATATATTTAAATTTCATGATTTTATCCTTGTAAATGACGTATGGTGGCATCTCTGGGAGATTAGAGTCGCAGAGGAGGGTTAAACCCTCACGATTGTCAGTAGCATTTGTTGTGAGTTGTCTTATGTTGAATTACAAAGTATAATTTTGTAATCCTTTCAATTCATTATGGAAAAAACATATAACAATTTTTTTTTTTGTGCAGTCTCTAGAGCGACAAGCCATGCCTAGGTGCAAAACCACTCAAGGTGCTTCTTCAATAAAGAGAAGATGCAAGATACCAGATATATAAAATATGCAGAACAGGAACGAAATGCTGGTAGTGGTCAATGAGTGACCAATGACTTCCATTTTGTATCTAGGCCACAATATGACTATTTTTTTTTATTTTAGGGAACCTTTTTTTATGTTTAATACACACACACACACACACATTTCAGGGCACATTTTTTATGAATCACATTATTTCTGCATTTTATGTTTATGAATATATGAATTTCAAAGTGTATGAATTTTATGTGTAAGAATGTATATGAATTTATTTAATTTGGTTAACTACTTTTTAAAGTGTTAAGGAAGTCTATGTAATTAATAATAGTTTGTTTTTTCTAAAGTGATTAAAAATACTTGTGTTACACATTAACAAATCTCTTATGGTGGAAAAGATTTTTAAGTGTTAAATCCATACACAATTAATGATTCTCATTACTTAAATTTGACAAAAGGAATGAAGTCCCATCCTAGTTAAGACTTTGGGAACCAATAATAAGAATCATGTAGGCTAAGGTAATCACAACAGAAATAACAGAGATGAAACCTCATATTACTCTATCCAAAATGAATCATGGTTCATTATAATGGCAATCACAACATGTTGCAAGGGTTTCTTAATACAAAATAAACACATAAAATATGAGTGCACAATAAAGCCTCACGTGAAATGAAAATATACCTCAAATTCTCCATTAAGCTTGACAAAATGTTCTACAATGTAGCCCAAGAGGAGATCTCCTAAATACTCAAATTCTCCACCCTTTACAATGGAGAGAGAGAAATCTTCTTTATAGAGCAAGTATCTTCTCTTATACAATAAAATATTATTATTTTCTAACTAACTCCATGACAACTCTAATAAATATTATAATAATGAATTAGTTAGATCTCTCTTCAATCCATGGTTGACCATTTTACAACATGCAGACATCACCCTCTGCAAAGAAATTCACCCTCATCCAAAAATAGTAGTAGTATGCACCAAATAAATCTCACCAAGGGGACACACCACCAAAAATAGGCATCAAAACCAATTCATATGCCAATTGTCCACGTGGAATGTTCCCTCCAAGAATGTGCATGCATGCAACCACTCTACATGTGTGAATTCCAAGGTATCCAATTCCATGGATGAATGTGCAAGATTCCAAGTGGATGGAGAATCCACAAAACAATATGTGATCAATTCCTAGCCTTTCCTTACCTAGCCTTTTCTTTCCTTGCCTTTACTTTCCTAGCCTTTCCTTGCCTTTCCTTTTCCTTGTCATGCATTCCCTTACCATGCCTTGTCTCTCCTTTCCTTTCATTTACTTGACTTGCTTTTCTATCCTTTCCTTGCCTTTCCTTTTCCTTGTCATGCCATGCCTTTTCCTTTTCCTTTCCATGCCATGCCTTGTCTTGCCTTGAATTTCCATGTCAAGCCTTTACTTGCTATACCTTGTGTTTCCTTACCATGCCTTGCATTTCCTTGCCTTTTCTTGCCATACCTAGGCCTATACCTATACCTAGACCTTGCCTTGCCATGTATAGCCTTGCCTTGGGTTACATTTCCCTACCATGACTTACCTTGACTTGCCATGCCTTGCCTTTCATTTCCGTGACATGGCATGCATTTCCTTTCCATGCCATGCATTTCCATGCCTTTCCTTTCATTTCCTTGTCATCTCATGCCTTTCCTTTCCATTCCATGCCATGCCTTTCCTTGTATTTCCATTCCATTCCTTTCCTTTCCATGCCATGCCTTGACTTTCCATGCCATTCCATGCCTTGGGCAAATCAACAATATAGTCATTTGGATATTTCATAGCTCATATCCATGCATACACATTACAAATTTCATCTGAGAATATTTATTTGTATTAATTTTCAATTAATAAATGTATGTTTATTTACACGATTCCTTGAATCTATTATACATTTACAACATAATTTTTAACTAGTATCCACATAACAAAGTTCCACATGTCAATTTGCATGTTTAAAAAAATCACATAACTATCATCATCATTAACATATAGCAATAAAAAAAAATATCTCACAACACATAAATAGGTCCATATGTGTACATATCAAATGTCTATATCATTCTAACTAAACCCAACAAATACTAAGCAATTAATCACTAAGATAAGTAAAAATCAAAGTTCTAAGGTTCTAAGGCCAAAATATAGGTAGTTACATTTAAAAATTCCTAAAACACCACTATGATCTAAAATGGACTAATCCCTCCTTGCATGCCTGGCCATGTAGCTTCCCATTTTAACCTATACAAAAATTAATATATACTTCCATAACATTATGAAAGGAAAAATTCAAATCAAAATGTAGATTGCAATGAAATGTCAATCACAAAAAAAGGAACCTTTCTCATCCCAAGAAATAAAAAAACATTTGTTATAAAGACATATGACCTAACTTTATATCACAAATTTCCTTTCCATCCAATGAAGTGTTTATGACATTTTAAGTGTAGGTGAAAATTCCATCCAATGAAGTGTTTATGACATTTTAAGTGTAGGTGAAAAAGTTTACATGTCTTTCCTTCCCATGCCATCCCTTTCCATAACTTTCCCTACCTTTCCATGCCATGCCTTTCCTTGCCATGCCATGCCATGACATTCCATGCCTTTCCTTTCTATGCCATTCTATGCCATGCCTTTCCTTTCTATCCCATGTCTTTCCTTTCCTTTCATTTCCATGCCATGTCTTTCCTTGTTATTCCATTCCTTGTCTTTCCTTGTCATGCCATGACTTTCCTTTCCATGTCATGTCATGCCATGCCTTGCCTTACCTTATCATGCCATTCCTTTCCATGCCTTGCATTTCCATGCCATTCTTTTACTTACCTTGAATTTCCATCCCATGTCATGCCATCCCTTTCCATTCCATGGCATGCCTTTCTTTTCCATGAGATTCCCTACTATTCCTTACCTTTCCATGCCTTACGTTTCCTTCCCTTCCCATGACATGCAATTCCATGTCATGCATTTCCTTGCCTTTCTATGCCATTTCATGCCATGTCATGCCTTGCCTTGCTTTGCCATGCCATGCCTTTCCTTTCCATGCATTTCCATGTCATGTCTTTCCTTTCCATAACATGCCTTTCCTTTCCATGCCATGCCTTTCCCTTTCATGCCATTCCATGCCTTGCCTTTCCATCAATGGCATGGAAATGCATGTCAAGGAAAGGAAAGGCATGGAAAGGCATGGCATGGCAAGGCAAGGCAATGCAAGGCATGGAAAGGAAATGAATGGAAAGGAAAGGTAAGGTATGGCATGAAAAGGCATGGAATGACATGGAAATTCAAGGCAATGCAGGGAATGTCATGGAAAGGCAAGGTATGGCATGGCATTGCAAGGAAAAGAATGGAAGGGAAAGGAAAGACAAGGCAAGGTATGGCATGACATGGCATGGTGTGGCATCACAAGGAAAGGCAATGCATGGCATGTAGAGGAAAGGAGAGGAAAGCAAGGAAATGAAAGGATAGGCAAGAAA
>CBVK0102048240.1:11964-22943 GCA_900067695.1 Picea abies
AGAGGAAAGGAGAGGAAAGCAAGGAAATGAAAGGATAGGCAAGAAATGAAATGAAACGAAAGGAAAAGAATGGAATGCAAGGAAAGGAAAGGGAAGTCTAAACATAGTTCCCTAAAAACAAAAAAGAACCACAAAATAAAAGAATATCAGAAAAACCAAAAAATGAAGCCAAAATTTCATTCATTCATAAATCTAAAACATCTGTTCAATTATTCCTTTTAAATACCTATTGTTTTTCAATTAGACCATCGAGATCAGTTATAATACTAATGGTCTCCATTAACTTCTCGTATTGAAAGTACGGAAAGAAGTATCGTACCTTTGATGAGTTCTTACTTGGAATTGTTTGTAGCTTAGAAGGCTTTTTATATATAATACAAAACACTTACTTACAAAAAAAAACTATCTTAAACAATTAAAGTTAATTAAATAAAAAAATGATTAAGGTTAAGATTAAAAATAATTAAATTAAAACAATTAATTTAAAAAAAAAAGGTTAATTAAAATCAAAATAATTACATTTGAAATACTCTAAAATAAAAAGTTGGCATCGTGGGTCCTTGCATGAGGCCCACGTTCCCCCTCCCTCTTTTCCCTCTTGTCCAAACTAACCCTAAACGAACTCTAAGTCGATGCCTCCAGTGCTTGACTCAGGCATGAGTGTAGTGCATGTTTTGGCTCGAGGGTTCCTTCCATGGCACTCTGGTACAAGGGTTTTGAGGGCGGAAGGGTTTATGGGGGTTTTCCCTCCTGGCTCCTACAAATCTCTACCGACAACCATGTTTGGTCTTTCTAGAGCGTATTGAATATGACTACTAGTCCACCCATATTCTAATTCATCAAACTCTCATTCTCACATTTCTAACACTCCTCAGCGCTCAGATCTTCCGCAGGTCAAATTGAGGTTCGTCATTTGCAATCTTGTGCTGCAACAAAGCCTTAGAAACTATGCAATCGGGAAGAAAAATGGCAAAGGCAATGATGAATATCCTTTCAGGGGTGATAAGACTAGAGACGACAGAAAAGGCCGACAAGGGTAAGCTGTGAACGATGCGTGGGACTTTTCTGGCGAGGGGGACACGTTTGGCCCTTCAAATAGGGACGATTTTGGTGCAGAGAAAGGGGAAGAGAAGGTGGATTGGGATTCTTGGAACCAGACGGGAAATTGGACCAGGGAAAAGAGGAGGAGTAGGAGATGCGTGGTGCATGGTGCATGGTGCACATATGACATGCCCTTGTGGGCTCCCTCCTCTTGGCTTGGCACTAATCTGACTTGTGATGTGTTGGGCCATTCCTCAAGGCGTTGGCTTGGCTACAGGTCATGGGTTCAAAACCCTTTGTTGTGCATGGTATGTGAAGGCATAAAGGTTAGGGAGGTCATGTGGTCGAACCTTTTGTTGCGACAAAAAAAAATTCATTTGTGGCTTCATCGCTTGGTGTGTTAAGTGAGTTTGCTAGCCTGTGTTATGTTGTAGGTGCTTGGCTCGGTGATTTATGGTTGACTAGCATGCATATTTTGAAGTGTAAGTCATGGTAGTATTGCCATGGCCCTTTGTGGATGGCAGCTTACTCAAGATGCTTTAAAATCTTACCATGCACAAGGTCATATTCTTGTAGTAAACATGGAATCTAAGTCTGCAACATCAATACACAAGTTGTTGGGCAGGCACTCTATGACAAGGAACTGTGGCCATAGCTGAAGGTTTTCCGTTGAAGTACCAAGTTGATTTATTGATTTGTGTTTTTTTTTTAAATTATTGTTAGGAATAATTTTCCATGGCACTTGTAACTAATAACTTGCCTTTAGTATACCCAATACAAATTTGGATATTTTATAATTAATCTGATTAGTTCTGAGTTGCTGACTTTTAGCATTCCTTGCAGAAGAAGCATCATTCTTAGTCAAATTCACCTAACTTATTCCAATCCTGTACTTCGTCCTTGAAGTGGATTGGTTATTGCAAAGTCGATTGGCAAGAAGGTTTTCAAGTGTCTCATGCAGGGAATTTTAATGTCTGTAAGTTTTGTGACATGTTTTGAAGGATAACCTTGGCATTTTTGTGCTCTTTTCATGGTAAAAGTGCTTTTCTTAAATATGATTTATTATGCATATTCAAAGTGTAGTCGAATGAATAAACCTAGAATTAAATGACCTTATCCTGGCTATTGTACTTATATCTACTGAATGATTTTTGGTGAAGTACTTGTGGCTTGTTCATTGAAATCTCATAATCTATTACTTTGTACTATTGTTATTTCTCAATAACTGCAAATGGTATATACGTGATGCCTTGAGTTTAATTTTATTCTATAATGGAATATAACTAATATTGTAACTGTTTGCCTTGGTAGTGGTAGGAGGTTATTTCTTGGCGAAAACTTTGCATTGTCTCACTTATCTTGTTTTTGAACTTATATAGTAGATATAACATATATTCTAGTTAAATCTTGTAAGGCCATAGTGATACAATAATGGAATGCATACCATATAGAGATAAAGTTTATCTTAAAAGAGGGCATCTTGGGTTGGAGGATGGGTGGGTAGGTAGGCCCTTGGCCCCATATTTTAAACTAAGGCTCTGATACCATGTGTAAGGCCTCTCCAAGAAAAACCTTATAAAACATAAGTTTAAACAGAGAAATGTTATCCTAACTTCTTTACAATTCATTATTCAACATATAACCATTCATGATTCAACATATAACCATATTCAGTAGAAATTAAATTTATGAGCAGCATGATAATAAAACACATACCATATTCAACAGAAATTAAATTTATGAGTAGCATGATAATAAACCACATATTTAGCGTATTCATCATATTCAACAACATGATAATAGACCACATAACACAGCATAATAATGAAAATACATACCTCCAACTGATGCTATTATTGTTTTCCAACTCTCCCCGAACCTCTGCCCAAAACTAACTAACCTCCCAGCCAGCTAGGAACAACCTATTCAGCTCCCTAGCTCCAGGATTCCTTACAGTTTCCTGGCCCTTGAGCCCAAAATTCCCAGCAACAGGTGCCCCTGTGACAATCCTCCAACAAGCTCCTCAAACAAAACCAGTAATACAATCCTCCAGCAAAACCAGAAATACAGTCCTCCCATATGAAAATAATGCTCCCAAAAATAAGTACTCTCTTCTCGAGTGTTTCCCCCCTCTCTTATCCTCATTTCCCCCCTTTCCTTATTCACCTCCTTCTCCCTTCATTAAACCTCACCCACCTTATCCCTCCATTAAGTGTCAACCACCTTATCCCCTTTTCATTAATGTGTCATCTACCGATACATTAAGTCTCAAAATGAAAATTATTAATTTATTAAACCAATATTCTTTAAACAAATATTTAATCATGATTATTAATTGATTAATTAATTAAACTAATATACATTAAACATTTAATCATGATTATTAATTGATTAATTAATTAAACTAATATACATTAAACAACTATTTAATTAGGAAAATTAATTAATTAAACTAGTGTTCATTAAACAAATATTTAATTAATTAAGTAGGGTTGTTACACAAGTGAAGGAAAGGAAAGTGAAGGCAAGGAATGACAAGTGAAGGCAAGACATTCTATGGAATGTCATGGCATGTCATGCTATGGAATGTCAAGGAAAGTTAAGTAAATTGAATGGAAAGGTAGGTAAAGGAAAGGAATGATATGCTATAGAATGGCATGGCATGGCATTGAAAAGTAAATACAAGTGAAGGAAAGGAAGTGAAGGCAAGGCATGGAAAGTGAAGGGAAGGAAAGGCAAGGAAAGACATGGCAAGGAAAGACAAGGAATGGAAAAGCATGGAAAGGAAAGTCAAGGCATGGCAAGTCAAATCAAGGAAATGCAAGGCATGACAAGTGAAGGCAACTGAAGGAAAGGCATGACATGGAAAGTGAAGGCATGGCAAGGCATGGCATGTGAAGGGAAGGAAAGGCATGTGAAGTCAAGGCATGTGAAGGCAAGGCATGGCATGTGAAGGAAAGGCATGACATGGAAAGTGAAGGAAAGGAAAGGAAATTGAAGACAAGGCATGGCATGGCATGGCATGGAAAGTGAAGACAAGGCATGGCATGGCATGGCATGGAAAGTGAAGACAAGACATGGCATGGAAAGTGAAGGCAAGGCAAGGCAAGGAAAGGAAAGGTAAAGCAAGGCATGCAATGCGTATATTTTAAGGTAGGGTATATTTTAAAAACATTACAAATATTTTAGCACCAGTCAAAATGAAGCCAAAATTATTCATTTTACATACCTATATGGTCATTCAAGTATACCATCGGGATCACTTCTAATAATGACAGTTTCCATTAAATTCTCGTGCTCAAAGTAAGGCAAGAAGTATCGTACCTTTGATGAGTTCTTACTTGGAATTGTTTGTAGTTGGAAGTTTGTACCAAAAACCAAGTTCCTAAAGTGGTTTACAACTTCACTTGGTCTATAATATTGAAATACATAACCACCTTTCTTCCATGTTATTCCATGCTATGTCAGATATTCTCCTTTAATAACCATCGAACCAATAATAAATTCAATGCCTTCGAATTCTATTAGTTATCGCATGAGAGTTTGATTTCCCTCTAAGCAATGTGTTAGCCGATAATCAATTACCCATTAATTACCTCTTTGGGAAACCACTGTGTATATTTCCCTACAAAAAATGGAGTGCCAACACATGATCCCACTGAATGACCAAATCATAAAACATTGATGTTGGTTATTCAAAATTTAATAGAAGGTTTCAACGAACTTGGCAGTACGAGATATAAGACATGGTCATAATCTACTGAAATATTTGATCGGTCCTCCTAGAAATGGAATAATTACATAATAATATGCTGACCAATGGGGAGTTATACAGGATCCCATCTATCAACCCCATCTATCGATTCACAATCATCCCATTCATTACTACTACATGGAACACATAAAAAACAGAGTTTTATCATCCATATTTCAACTATTACATCATCCTATGTTCAAACTTAATGGAATCCATGAGTTCCCTAGATTTTTTTGCATTCATACGACTATGATTGATATACATCAGCCACCTCCCAAAATATCTATGTGCATTCCATTTCCTTTGTGATTGGTCTTCACGGGTTCTTTTTCCCTCTCCAATTACTGAAGAACACCATTCAACAATGGATTTCGCATCTTGAACGAGGGAAGTAGTTGTGAAATTCATTTATTTCCTATGTTATGATATTTGTATGCATGCACCTGCTCTATCATGCTCCCTTTTCCCATTCCTGGACTTAAAATAGTTCCAAATGCGTGGTACCTTGATTTTTTTTGCAACATACACAACCATTGAAAAAAACAAGCATTTTTCAATTGGCTTGCACAACCATCTGACCAAATCCAATTTTGATCCATCTGTATGTTTTTCTCCTTAAGTTGATTGTAAAATAGATTAAAGAAATGGTGTATGTAGGCTAAGTTATGGCATTGGTCATCACTTATGTAGAAGTGACACTCCTTCAATATAACTCTATTTTCTTTGTTACTATTTGACCCATGCCTGTATGTGATATGTACCATTATGTTGACCTTCTATGAGTGATAACATTGTCTTTGAATCTAATTTTGCGGTTGAGGGGTGTAGTTCTCAGCAAAATCAACCACTAATAAGACAGTACCAATGGTAAATGTATATTTTCATATTCTAAAATGCTCATCCTGTCATCGAGCCACATGGACATGGTGAACATATTGTCATGTATTTTTGACAAAGTCCTTCATGAAGCCACATACTCATACCTGTGAAGTCACCAATTGTATACTTTTTCTTTCCTACCATCCATTAATATCACATGTGACATATTTAAAGATTTGAAAGGAAACCTCCATCCTGCCCAATGCATACTCATCGCTTACATGGATGCATTTTCTCAATAATGTCATTCCACTACACCTGGGGCATGTCCCATATAAGAATTTTTTTTGATAAAATGTACAACCCTCTGGCCTTGTACACAATATGTTGTGAATAAAGTCTCTATATGACGACAACGAAAATATAATTGAGCATTCTTGAAAAATGGTGTTATGCAATACACGAAAAATATATATGTGTGTTGCATAATAATAACCATACTCAATGTGATATCTACAACAACATGTTTTACAAATTGTGTTTATTTGAACATACCAAGGCTTGCATTTATGGAAAGATCTTTGGCCCAAGTTAAGTGCACTATGTATTGTCATGAATCTCTCATACAATTATGTTTGTGTAATGTAAATAAATTGTTTAATATGGGGTTTATGGTCTGTTTATCGCCTTCTCAATTTCAGTACATCTTTTTTATTGGAAAAAGGCCTAATGTTCTCATGCCATAAATCTTGTACTAGTCTCTTAACTACTCCAATTAAATTCATGTCAGAATGAGTTATCCTACTAGTGAAGACCCACGCCACCTATGTCGAGACTATCTCATCTATGAGAATACTTTCTAAGGTTTTTGATATTTCATTTCATGAGATGAGAGGTTTGTTGGAGAAAACGATATTTTCTTGTGATCTTGCTAACAATTGATTGTGACAAGACACGACAGGTTTCATTATGGTCTTTAGAATGATATTTCTTACCAATTCTTTGAAACACATCCACAAGGTTTCTAACAATGTGATGACTTGTTTCGAAACTTTTGACTATTTTAATGCCTAAAATTCTCCTAACAATAGTCAAACTTGTAGATTTTAACAAATCCAAAAATAATTGACATTTAGGAGAATCATATTTTGGTTCAAAATATTCTTTAATGATTTTATAAGAATGATAATGAATAGTACGGTTAGGTAACTTAATTTCAAGTGATTCTAGACAAATTTCATCCACCTAAACGCATTTAGGAGTTCTTCACCATACACTGCCTAATCTAGGTAGGGGTGATGAACCCCTATTATAGCACTCTTGACCTCTCTATTGTGGAGTTAACAACATTGTAGTTCTTTCCCCTTCAATCATTGGTGAATAAATTATAGGAGGAGAGTGAACATGCCCATGACTAGTTTTTTGAACGTTTGACTGTCCAACAAGAGGTTGCACCACAAGAAATTATTCACCATAATTTTGTGCACCAATTGCCTCTTTAATTTCATCCATTGTATAATAAACTCCAAGAAAATCCTCCATGATCTAGTCATCCAAAACAACTTGTCTTAATGAGATACTAATTTCATTGGTCTCTATTGAACTCCTACACTTTGTTTTTGGCGATGGAGGAGAAAGAACAATGACATCTATTCTGCTAGAAATTAGATTTCCCTCTTCTAAAATTATACGCTTTGAAATACGTAACTTTTTCTTTTCACTTTCTTCTTCTTCCTTTTCAATGGGTATTTATTTTCTCAAGGACTTTCTATCTCGATTCTATCGGTTCCCCCTATTTAGAGAGAAAAACTGGCTTTGAAGCACCCCACCACAAATTTGTCTTGGTATTACAAAAGAATACACAACTAACAATTCCAATTCCAAATGGAAAAATTTCTCTTAGTATTACAAAAGAAGACACAAATAAAAATTCTTATTCCAATTGGAGATATTTACATTGGTATTACACAAGAAGACAGAACTAACAATTCCAATTCCAATTCCAATCAGATTTGTTTTGGTATTACTCAAGAAGACACAACTAACAATTCCAATTCCAATTGGATAAATTTGTATTGGTATTACAAAAGAAGACACAACTAACAATTTGAGTTGGACAAATTTGTATTGTTTTTAAACAAGAAGACACAACTAACAATTCCAATTGGACAAATTTGTCTTTCAATTACACAAGAAGACACAAGCAGTAATTCCAATTCCACTTGAACAAATGTATCTTCTAATTCTTCCCACAATTGTCTTGCAATAGCACAAAATTGTCTATGAGTTAAACAACAAGACAAAATGAACAAAAACATGTTTGATCTTGCTATTTTATGTGCAAATGTCGGGCTTGTTTGTGTTTTTAAGATAAGTTAGGTTGAGTATTGTGTTTGACACAAAAAACTTCCCATCAAGAACACACACACGTTCCTATAATGCCTGCGCACTGAAGCACTTTTGCATTCTAGGAAGAATTCATGTTAGGATGGGATGTGTGCACAACCTCAAGGATTTCAAGTCACAATAGCATGTGTGTGCTCTTAATGAAATGGATATAGAATTTATTATAGACCAACCATATTTATGAATAAATATGTATAGGGGTTTGGGGGAAACTATGACCTAAGGGATTAGGATTGAAAGTGTTTTTAAGCATAGAGAAATGGTTAGAGAACCAAGATGTGGGTGAAAGGGTTGTGGGGCCTCTAATAAAAGGTATATGAACAGTGCACTTAGGGATTTAGTGTGGATGGAGTTAAGGTTTGATTATAGGTTATTCTTAGGCTTAGATGGAGCTAGGGGGGTCTAGGTCAAGCTCTAGCTTATGGTCTAGGTCATGGTCATGGTATAGGTTTAGGTCATGGTCTAAGTCTAGGTCTATATCTATTTCATGTTTTAGGTCATGGTATAGGTCTATCTCAAGGTCTATGTCATGGTCTAGGTCATGGTCTAAGTCTAGCTCTAGATCTATGTTGTGTTCTAGGTCATGGTCTAGCTCTAGCTCTAGGCCTCTATCATGGACTACTTCATGGTCATTGTATAGGTCTAGGTCATGGTCATGGTATAGGTTTAGTTCATAGTCTAAGTCTAGCTCTAGCTCTATGTCATGGTCTAGATCATGGTCTAGTTCTAGGTCTAGGTATATGTCATGGTCTAGGTCATGGTGATCATATAGGTCATGGTCATGGTCATGGTCATGGTATAGTTTTAGGTCATGGTATAAATATATGTCATGGTCTAAGTCTATCTCTAGCTCTATGTTGAGGTCTATATCATGGTCTAAGTCTAGCTCTAGGTCTATGTCACAGACTAGATCATGGTTTATGTATAGCTCTAGGTATATGTCATGGTGTACATCATGGTCATGGTATAGGTCATGGTATAGGTCATGGTCATCATATGGGTCTAGGTCATGGTCTAGGTCATGTTCTAGGTATTTCCATGTCTAGGTATTGATATGTATAGGTCTTTACATGTCTACATAAAGTCCATTTCTTTCCTTGCGATGTTGAGAGGGGGGATGAGAGAGAGGAAGAAAGAGAGCGTGAGAGGGGGAGAGGGGAAGAAAAAGAGAGTGTGTGAGAGTGACAAATATGGAGACAAAGAGGGGGGGTAGAGAGAGAGAGGGGCAGGGGGAAGGGGGGTTAGATAGAATAAAATATATCAAGGTGGAGAGAGTGGGGGAGAGAGAGGGAGGGGAATACAATGAGTGAGAGAGAAAGGGTTAGATGTAAGAGGTAAAGAGATACGGGGGTAAATATGGATTTTTTGGGAGTGTGAGAGGGTGGGATATGAATACCAAGAGGGATAGGGTTAGAGAGAGAGAGGTGGGAGAGAGATGGTAGATGTAGGAGAGAGAGAGAGAGGAGAGATAGTTGGGAGAGAGATGGTAGATGTAGGAGAGAGAGAGAGAGGAGAGATAGTGGAAGGGACAGGGAGCAAGGGAGGGAGGAGGGGGATAGAGAGAGTGTGTGTGATAGTACATATAGATAAGTGTTATGTCATGCATAATCTAGTGCATGTCAAACATTGATTGCAAACAATACAAAATCAAGGAAATTTAACCTTTTACACTTGTTGTTAGGCTGTAAATGGCCAATGACAACAATCTAATAATGAAGAACGTAAAAATAGATAAGTGTTTCAATAATACATAATCTATGCCAATCTCATATTAAAAAATATCAATCATATATTTTTGATAATATAAAATCAAACAATGGGAAATCCGAGAGAGACATGAGAATATCAATCATGGATTTTTGATAATATAAAATCAAACAATGGGAAATCCGAGAGAGACATGAGAAAACCTGATAATGAAATCAAATCAAATCACCAAAAAGTTAATAAATGTGAAAGATAAATTATTTTAAAACGAATTAAGAAAAACATTCAAAGAAGGATAAATATTCCATATAAAGAATATTGAATCCACTAAAATATTATGCTTATATCAAAATAAAAAAGCAGAATCAATGTACCATAATCATCACTAAACCATGTGAAATCATTATTAAACCATAGGTGAATGATCATATCCACAAAAGATCATTATTAAACAAACGATATAGGAATAATGCACTTAGGGATTGGTTTTGGAGGGGGTTAAGGGTAAAGTATCGGTTATTCCTAGACTTCAATGGAGCTAGGGGAGTCTATGTCATGGTCTAGGTCAAGCTCTAGGTCATGGTCTAGTCTAGTTCATGGTCTAGGTCAATCTCTAGGTCATGGTCTAGTCTAGTTCATGGTCTAGGTCATGGTCATATTCATATAAGTACTTGTATAATCACTCCATTGGAAGAAGAATAAAAAATTAACACTCACCTCATAGGTGAGGCTACATTTATGTGTTGAACATATCATCTATTCAATGTGATCCCTACCTCACGTTTAGAATACCTTTATATTTCTTCGACATCTACGAATGAAATAATAAAACATAACTCACTCATATTTCTAGTAAAATATTTTATCAAGAAATAAAACAAATTATGATACCTACCTACTAGAAAAGGATGAGTTCCCAACCTAAAGGATTAGGATTGAAAGTGTTTTAAAGCATGGAGCAATGGTTAGAGAACCAATATGTGGGTGCAAGGGTTGTGGGGCCTTTAAAAAGAGGTATATGCATAGTGCACTTAAGGCTTGAGTGTGGAGGGGGTTAAGGGTCGAGTATAGTTTATGCCTAGGCTTAGATGGAGCTAGGAGGGTCTAGATCATGGTCTAGGTCATGGTCTAGGTCAAGATCTATATCATGGTCATGTAGATGCTCATGGTATAGGTATAGATCATGGTCTACGTCATGTTCTAGGTCAATATCTATGTCATGGTCTAGGTCATGGTCATGTACATGCTC
>CBVK0102048338.1:0-12141 GCA_900067695.1 Picea abies
CCAAAAGTCATGTGGGCCCTGTTGGGGTAAGTTAGTACATTAACTTCTCGAGGTTATAACTTTTGCATACGATCTTTGTTTTAAGCACATGATAGCCTGTTGGAAAGGTATTTTCGAGAACTACGAATTATTCTAACAAACTCTGACTTTGTTTGTATTTTGATTGTGGAAATCCAAGAAAACATTGTTTAGAGCCCCAAAACAACTGTAGAAGTACAAAAAGATGTATTGACATGAAAAAATCCACAATAATCTAGTTGGAATAGGTGGGCGGCCACCAATATCCACCTGGATACTGTGTAGGGATTCCATACAACCCCGTAAGTGCATAACCTACAATTACAAAGTAATATCCCCATTACAGAGAAACATGTTGAATTGAAAACTGTCAATATGAGCTAGTTAGAATTTGGAATAGGTGGGTGGCCACCAATATCCACCTGGATCATCAAGATTGTGTAAAAATGAAATCAATACTGATATTAGTATTTTTTTAATTTCTCATGCTCGTAAATATATGAGAATAGGTTATTGAGCTCATTATTTGTTCTTTCTCTTTCTCATTAAAACATGATAATAGGTTACCAACTATACTTTTATCTCTTTTTTGGACTCGTAAAAGCTATACAAAAAAGGAACTCTTTTGAGTCTCCTTTAAGATCTTTTTAGACTCCCTATACATGAAAATATTGTCGAGTGAACTTGTTTCCTTTCATACTTGCTAAAGAATTTTAAAGAACATCTATTCAGTATTAGTTTACCCAATTTTCAGGCTGAGTATGATTAATTATGAAAAATGAATACTTTAGTCAAACATGACTAGAAGAGTTCTCCTAGGTATTATTTTACACTTTTCGGGCTTGGGAGACTAAATTTACGAAAAAGTAAATCCTGGAGTTTTATTTAAGTGTTTTTAAATCTCCCTAAACATGAAAAACCATTGATTTTACTTTCTATGGACTCGTAAAATGTAAATTGAAAGACCCATATGGGACCGAACCACTCCTTCCTAGGCTTCGTTAAAAGTACTCTGAAGGACTCATATGAAGGATGATCTTACACTAAAATCATATATTATCCTCTTCAATCTTGTGTAAAAATAAAGAGGTACTCACCAGAAATGGTGGGGAAAATTGGGAAGGGAAATTGTATTAAATCTATATTAATTTTTAGCAGTAAGTCACTCTTCAACATGACACTCTTTCACTCCTCGTGTCATATTGGGAAATCCACTTGTCTCTTGTTGGTCATAATTTTCTCCAAAGTTATATTTTGTTCTGTGATCCTCATTTTGAGTCAATGATACCAAGACAATTTTTGTATCATCAATATGTTCAAGAGAAGTCCAACCAAAATCTTTCTATCGCGTCATCCATTTTTTGTAGCATCAACTATCCCCGAGTCAGTCCTAAATCACTCTATAATTTGATCTACTCCAAATCCTTGTACCTGTTTCATGTTGTTGATGGGGTATACATCAAGGACCTCCTGTGACATATCACTTCCTAACAACATCAACACTTTATCTAGGGAGTTTGTTTAGAAACTTTACAGTACCATTGGAACTCCCATGCCTCAATGGAAAGTTTTCTTTCCTTCAATGACAAGTTTTCATCAATGACCTTCGATCAGGTGATTCTATGGGTGTTTGAATTTATATCATATATTCACACTCAATAGAATGTACTTATGTAACTTAAGGTCCATCGTCATCATTGGTGGTTCCTTTCGCATATGCTAACAATTTTCATCATTGACTGGTAATCAAATGGTTTCTACCATGTTCGACTTCGACACCTATATTCACATGGTTAGATTTGTACTATGGTATAGTGGAAATTAAGACCCTAGATCCTTATTGATAGATCCAGATTGTGATGGAGTATTCTAAGAATGTATTGTTACATATATCCATAATGTATGTCTCCTGGCTATGTTCAAATTTGAGTCATTATAACATAGATCTATAGTGTATTTTTGGTGGATATGAACATATTTGAGATATTCTGGCATGGATCCACAATGTAATTCAATGGCCATGACCTATATTACTTGACATGGGTCTCTATATGTAAGATATTATGCTTTAATTCATTTGTATTATGAGTATGAGAATTCCTACCTCGATGATGATATTATAATTCCTTTTTTGTTGTTGACAGGTCTCCAACCGATGAGTTCTTTGTTTCAATACCCACTCAACAAAGTATTTCATCTCTCACCCATTTCTAGCTTCATATTTTGGGGGGAATTCTGTTACATAATATTTTTTTGCAATTGACGATGTTCACTTATCCTCTATCATTCAGAGCATAAAATTATTTATTGTTGAAGAAGAACCTTTATTTGGAAGAAGGAAAAAGGGTCATTAAAGCCCTATTTCAACAGAGTGTCACATGTTGCACCATTGTAGCATGTGACACTATTAATTATTTCATGTTGCGCCACTATAGGGTGAGAAAATGTCTCTGTTTTCTCCACTACAAGGCACGACACTGTCTAATAGAGGATAAAAAGATGAAATTTGTGAAGTTTCTAGAAGAGAAGCTTCAGATACGACGTTTCCTTCGATCGGTTTGGATATCACTCGTACTCCTGATTTGGGGAGATCCTAACCTCTCATCCTAACCTCCTTTTAAATCTATAAAAGGGACCTTCTCTCATAAGGAAAGGATACTAGTTAATGGAGAATAATGGTTGATATTTTTTACTTCTAGTCTGTGATTAGAAGATTGTTAGCATTTCTTTGGCTTTGAGAGATTCAATCTAAGATAAAGTAATCAGTTGATGGTGATGGATCTCATGGATGAATTGTGGGTATTGGAGAAATGAACTTGTTGGAAAAAGCTTCACAACACTAGGGAAGTGGTTGTAACTCTTCCACTATTTATTAATACAGTAACATATCCTCTTTCCTATAAAGATTGTTAATTTTATTTATTATAATTCTCCTTGGTTATTTGTATAGATTTGTCGAAATATTATTGCTTCTTTTGTTGGTTAGTTTGTTTCCTTATGCAGGTTTCCATCTCAAAGCTTTCTATCAAGATGGGAGATACAATTAGCAAGGATGACCATCAGTCAAAAGGTAAGAGTCTAGTATTTACTTGTTAATATTTTGATTATATGAATCTAAGGGAAGAAACAGGTCGTGTGTTATTTTGTTCTAGTTTGGGTTCCCAAACTAGGGAGATTGGTTTGTGTCCGCATAAACAAATTTTTCCATCAACAACAATGAGTTGTAAGGTCTAGCCAATGCCTCAAAACATCATCCAAATTCTTCCTATTTACTTGTTTGATCATTTGGATTCCTTCCTCTTCAACCCATACATAACACTAGAAATACAATCCTTTAGTTATCCTCAGTGTCAGAAAATAATTTACAATCCAAACATCGGTTATACATGGGAATACCATTGAAAAATTGTATGGTGTTATATCCCTTCCATATCTAACCATGACATGGAATCACACATGGATATCTCTATTAGCACTCATTGCTATATCAAGAGTATGTCTCCTGACTTGACTTGGTTATGATCTCACAACCAACATAACATAATATGAAATTAAATATCATATAATTCCATTAAATCATTAAACAACATTTGTGTACTCAAGGCCCTCTCCCTTTACTAGTGGAATGCCATGCTCATAATACACATCAATTCAAATACTAAATTTTAACTAGGAGAATTATTACCTCAATCCCATTCAACATTTATGCATTATAAGAAACCAAAATAATACATGCATGGTTGTTATCAAATTACATGATGCTACCTAATTAGCTGGTATCTTGTAAAATATCATAGGATCCCTTCACCAACCTCTTGATAAAAGTTCTTACCATCCTTATTTTCCTTCATACAAATGGATTTCATATGTAGTGACACCACCATCAACCTCTTCAACCATGATATAAACATTTTTCCTAGGTATGTAGTCCATCATTAGTCATACTCAATTATCATAACATCATTATTGCAGATATATAACAACAAATTACTCTTAGTTGACAAGCATTCCATATGCATGTCGAGGAATTCCCACATGCACTGATTCACTTCTATATGAAGTTATATATGAACCCAACATTCACCATCAACATTCCTATTAATGCATATGCATTTTAGCTTCATTGTATGCATCCAACATCCCTTCCATTATGCACTCTTCCATTATGCACTCCAATGCATATGTGTTATATCTTCTTATGCTCCATGTAGTCATCCTTTAATACCTCTAGATCCTTGTGACCCCATGCACTATCATTCTACTCATTTGTGCATTGTTTTTCCTTGACTTGAAGATTTTCCAGCCAAGCCCAAATTGGCCACCTTGCAATTCTAGCCAATATGTCTTATTGGTAGCTACCTCTATTTTAGGAAACCATCTTCGAGCCTTACCTTGTTTGAACCTTCCAACACATTGTAAGGATGTACTTTATATCATCCCATATTCCTAAATTTGTGGTATCTTCTAGTAATCTTAACTTTTTTCTTTACGATATCCCTTTCCATTATCTCTAGATATTCATTGGTTTCTCTCAATTTTTATGAACACTTCTCTTCACTTCACTGAGTGATTCACTCTGAAAACTTGCTTGTCCACTAAGGACCAAAATTCTCCTAATGGAATTTTTTATTACTCCATTGGCATTCAAAAGTGAATGGACCTTCATTATTCCATCCCTTGAATTCCTTTCAAATGTACCCTTCTTCCACTATGCACTATGATAACAAAAGTGGCTTTCTTGATCTAAGTAGTTTTAGAAAAAAGTAGCCAATTTATAGCTAGAAATCCTTTTCTAGGAATTCCTATGCTTGCACATAGAGATGACTCACCCACCCCATGAGTCACTCATCACCCCTAAGTTCCTTACTTTCTTTTGCAAAAAAATTTGCAACCATCACTACATTTCTACCTTCAAGGTTATGGAGTCTTACCTTGCCTTCCTATGCCCATTAATGACATTATTCACCAGTTGGATTCATGTTTTAGGTGAGAATCCTTGTTGACTTTTCTTTGAAAGTCAATCATAATCTGTATTAGCTCAATAATAATTTTGATCTACGCATCCTGATCCCTTTATCAACTTTTCATTACATGCTCTGTAGCTTTGCACTTCCCTCTCCAAGATCTACCCTGCTTCCATGTCCATTAGACCCTAGAATTATAGTAAAAAATAGACCCACACAATATTTATTCATGACATTTGATCTTCTTGTTAATATTTCCTTGAAAAAACACTATTTTCTTGAGTGTTCCCCTACTTATTAACAATATCATGTTATTAAAACTTAGCTCATTTTATTATCTGACTATTGCACTTCCAAATGTGTCTTTATACCCCTGCATAGGCACTATCAAGAGCATTTGCACCCTTTTTCACCCAATACTCACCTTTGACACACACTTCTAACATCTGAAAATGTTCTTCCAAATTCACATTATTTAGAAACCTTCACATTGAGGAATTACATGGTTCAAATAGTCCAATTTCCCTTTTTCTAGTAGATTTATAAAACAACTAGATGCTTCCTTAGAGAACTTAATCATTTTGTCATGTTTTCCTATGGATTACCTTTCCAATGGCTATACTCATGCCTTATTCTGATTTTTGAGATGATATTTATGGCTCTTTGAAATCATCAGTTTCACCCTTTTTGCAATTGTTTCATTGGTACAATTAAATATCAAAGGATAAATTATTCCTCTTGTAGAAAGAAATATGGAAATATACAAGAAAACATTTATATTAAATGTTGATTGTACTCCTGATTTTGATTATACAACAACTCTCATATTTTGGATCTAATACTCCATCCAACTTTTACATTAATATAGATTTGGAAATTTTGTCCTTTTGCATTTCCTCTAGACTTAGAATTTTTAGTGAAAACTGGATATCTCCCAAAGGAAGAAAAACTAGAAAAAACTTCATCAACAAAAAGTTGTCCAAATTGACGAGTAGATAAAATTTTGACCAAATATTTTTTTTTGGATTGGTGATCTAGGGTCCCTTTTCCTCCTCTGAAGATTTTAGAAATCCCCAAAAAGTGCCTGAGAATAATGGATTTTTCCATGTTTTGGCATCTCCATTCCAAACCCTTTTGAATTTTTCTAGAATCCCAAATGGGTATCTTCATGCCAACTTTTTGAGATATTTATAAACATTTCACCTAAATATAGGTCCTGGTTATAAAGAGCGACCCATATCTTCAAAAACCACCAATTTGCATTTTTCAAAAAAATGAAGCCTAGTTAGCAAGTGGCCCTCAATGGAACTCTTGTACACCTATTCACTATGGAAATAACCCATAAATTTCATTTGAATCTGAGTTGAAATGATCCTATTATGGCCAAAATAAGTTTTTGGTTCTAAACTTATTATTATTATTATTAAACTTTTCTCTCTTTCTCCTTCCCTTTCCCCCTCTTTCTCGTGTTCTCTTCTTTTATCTTTTTCTTTCTCTTATATTCTCTCTTTCTCTCTTTTATTTTCTTCTTTCCTGTAGCAGTGAGTCCTTATCTTTCTTCTTCACCAACATTATCTCTTGTATCAACGAGTTGGAATATCTCTTCCTCACCGATACATGCTCCTTTATAGACAATCAAATATATTTATCTCTCGCTGATACTTTCCCTTTATTAACGATCACATATCTTTTCTCCTCGCTAATGTTTCAAAACCCAAAATTATTTTCTCCTTCAACATTTTAGTGCTCGAAATTATTTTCCTCGCCAACATTTTGTCACTGTATCTTCTTTCCTTGCCGATGTTTCACCACAGGGTCTTATTTCCATGACGACATTTCAGCGCAAGATCTTCTTTCCTTGCTGATGTTTTAGTGACTTGGGAATATATTTATTCACTGACATTTTAGTGAAATATGTTCTTTCTTCATCGATGTTTCAATGACTTGGGAAGATCTTTCTTTGCCAATGTTTGAATGAAAGATCTTCTTTCTTCGCCAATGTTTTAGCAACTTGGGAAGATCTTTATTCACTGGTGTTTGGGGGAAAGATATCCCTTCCTTGTCGATACACTTATTTATCGCGAAATTCAAAATATATTCCTTCTCTGATACATAGCACAGAAAAAATATTTTCTTCAAAAATATTCCCTTAATCAACCACCAAAATATTTTCCTCATTAACACTCTTTGTATCGGCCATCAAATAACATTTCGACACTTTGTCGTTTTCCACTTTTTTTGAGCTCACGACTATCACATCTATAAGGGAACCCAATAAATGAGCTTATTGGGACAAACTTGACCCCTCCAAGCTACATTTGACCACTTAATTGACCAAGTTGACCTCTACAACAAGAAATATCTACACAATTTGTAAATATGGGGATTTCAAACCAATATCCTTTCTGCTGGGTGAATTAAAAATTTCCCCCAAATGCCTTGTTCAACTGCCACATATTTTTACCTTTTTGTCTCTAGGATAAAAAATAACTTGTTGGATTCTAATTCTTTACATACCCATGTCAATTTAAAATAAAATACATCCAAAATTTTGGAACTTTTCTCGATTCCAAAAATTCCTTCCCTACTAAAAATGTAGTAGCATATCTACTGTCCTATAGTAGACCCTACATGCCTAGTGCTACAACCATGTCTTTGATACCAATTGCAAAATAACCAACTTGTTGAACCCCTTTAAAATTTTCACTTGGACACGATAAAATAGGTAGGAAACACAATGATTGATTCATACATATAATAACAATTATAAAAACACACAACACACAACATTCACAAATTCATTTACACAATGGAATAAACATGATAAAATATAACAAAAAACTTATCTTTAAATTGTTGAACCAACTAGTTGCATACATGGGATGTTCCTCCCAGCCATAGGTGTTGTTCTTCCATTCTATCAATACCAGGCCACCCCCAAGCTAAGGCTATGAGTCCAAAAGGAGTTATTTCCATATTGGTCATCCACTCTCCACATTTAGTATCCCCAAAACCCAGTTTCTACTCCAACAACAATTCCAATCCACCAATTCTCTTCCCTTCAACCTGTATAACCTAAGGAATGGGATTCCCCTTCTATTCTAGTAAATCCCTTAGGCCTTCCGACTTCCCTCTATGGATCCAATGCATAAAGAATTACATTGCAGATAACAGAGTCCTTTTTCTCAGATATGCACATTGGACATGAAGTTTTATGAAAAAACCATTTGAGAATGCACTTTGAATGATAGAGGTGTTTGTATGGAAATTGTTTCACATTCTCTTTAGTGGAAAACATTACTTTACACATTGGGCACATCACTCCATCATATTTTCCACTTTCTTTGAAAAACATAAATACTGGCATACCATTGACTCCTATAGAAATAATATTGGGTAGCTCTTCTTCCTCCATGGGACTACTAATTACTCTATCCCCTCCAAGGTTTCTCACGCCAATATGGATCATTTCATATATAAAAACAAAGTTATATGTACAGTCCTATAAATGTTGATTGATCCGACACCATGCGAATATGTAATTCCATACAAATTGAATGGAATAATTGACTCCTTTGTTATGTTGGCGATGATCTTGTATACATCCAACAACAATAATATTTTCTCGGAATGTAAATGTTGTGAGATGGTCTTTGATTTGAGTATTGAATTTGAAATGATCAATGTTCTCCCCACACCATTGATCATCTAATTCACGTATATCAATATTCTTTGAAAAGATCTCTACTTCCTGAGGTTGGCACTGGAGAAATAAAAACACTGTATTAACACTCACAGTTGGCACCAAATGGTTATCTTACAAGACCACATGACACTCACGTGAGAGCGTGCCTTCAACATCATGTACATTTATTTTCCAAAGTGAGTTAATAATTAATTATTTCTTGGATTGTATATATGCTTCGAAATCACTTTCATAATAATTCCCCTCTGTGTTCATGGGTTGTTTCATCTCTTCTTGTGACCGTAATAGTGAAAAAACATGTATTGTTGCCGTAACTTGAGATTTTATAATAATTTACCTTAAGGATAATTTCCATCTATACCCATTTGTTGTATCAT
Source organism: Picea abies (assembly GCA_900067695.1). Classification (NCBI taxonomy): domain Eukaryota; kingdom Viridiplantae; phylum Streptophyta; class Pinopsida; order Pinales; family Pinaceae; genus Picea; species Picea abies. The sequence goes on from CBVK0102048338.1 coordinate 9,066, forward strand.
ATCTTCTTGTAAGTGTTTGAGTGCGATCTTTTGTATCATATCTTCTTGTAAGTGTTTAAGTGCCAAAGAACGTGTTGTTGTTGTGGCTAGAGATTTTATAAAACTCCCTTTGTGTCTGAACCATTCCACTATAAATTACACACCAAAATATATGACATTCTTCACAAGTTCCCGTGTGACTTATCTTGCATATATGTATCCAATTGACTGCAAGTTCCCGTGTGACTTATCTTGCATATATGTATCCAATTGACTGCAAAATATTACTTCCATAAAATGCATTGTTGAGTCATTGAACCTCAGATTTAGCTTCTTATATAAACCCTTCCTTGTCACCTTGTACATACCGATTATGAAAATATTTCAAAATCATTGCAAGTTTTTCTTCTCTTTCCTTTTGGACAGACTTCATATTCTCTAGTACTTTCATGATATATGTTTGGTCATATTCAATAAACAACATGAAAGAATCCATTGAAGCCATTGTAGGCTGACCTATATAGTGTTCAAATAAATCGCTTCCAAATAGCATAACAAAGATGAATGCTGGGTATATCAGTGTTTCCATTGATACAACTACTTTTCCATGTGCATCATATGATGCCCGTTGTGGTGGATCCTTGAGAACTTGGTAGGATTCTCCTAATTCTTGAAAATATTCTGCCACTTGAGGATTGTTTGGATTTTTATCAGGATGAACTAGTCTGGCCTTCATGTAATAATGTTTCTTGATCTTTGTTTCCGGGGCCATGTGATTGACTCCAAGAACATCACAGTAACCGGTTTCCTTAACCATTTCTACAGATTCCAAAATTTATGGAGAATCAGATGTGAAATTGATGTCCTCCATGAGATCTGATTCAAATATGGATTTGTTTATTTTCCCTGTATCTTTGATTGCCACACGATTCTCATTTGAGTTGGAATTGACAACAGAGGCAAAGTTGGCATGCTTTTTCTTTAGTTATTACCATAAAAACAATTAGACTGTCAACCTTGGGGTCTATCTTGGTGAAAGAGTCATTCTTCTAGAGTTATTCTTGAATCACAATTTGGTTTTGGCAGAAACCCTCCTTGAAGCATACCAGGACTTCCTTCTCTATTAGTTCTTCCATCATTTTGTTCACATAATTTTTTATTTCTTCGAGAGTGTTGCTCATATTTTCCATAATTTCCGTGTTTTTATGAATGATATTTTCCATCTTGAACGCATGTGATTTTGGTTTTCACAAGTATTTCACTTTTCTACCACTTGAAAGCTTAAGACTTGATATATATAAAAAGTATATTTAATATTTATTAAATTTATTATTCGTTGTCCTTTTTAATGAACAAAAATGTGTATAAATACATGTAGAACAATAGATTCACATCTTTTAAGACATGAATTTACATTACAAGAATAATTATTACATTAATAATTTAATCAGTAATTAATAGCATTGTAATATACACAAAGTATATTACACTATTGGCCAAGAATATCATAGTTGGGGTCTCTAGTAAATCACAGTTACTTGAGGAGTTCTGATAATGGCCTACGGAAGGATATTGAATCATTTCCTCAATAGGAAATATCAAATACACCTATACAACCTTGATTTTGGAACAAAACTCATCCCTCATGTTTTTTCTCAAACAAAACATGGCTGGTTCTCTTTCCCAACACTCTTCTCCTCTCTTGCTTCCCAAAAACAACATGTAAAAACTATACCAATAACCCATTCGAATTTCCTTTTATTTTCATGCAAGTTTGAATCTCACATTTCCCAAAACGTGGTTTCACTTAGCCCGTGCTATCTGAAATTGGTGAGTTGACCTTTCCCACCTACCACTCTTATATAAATTTAATAGATCTTTTGATATTTCAAAGTGGATAAGCATTAATATGAAAATCGTTGAATTAATATAAATAGGTGACCCCTTGGACCAATTTTCTACTCCATCTCTTGTGGAATCATAGCCCCTCATCGTTACCATCCTGACCATATCATAGCGAGGGATTATGATTTCTATTACTTATTCTCATGTACATTTTACATATCTTGGCCCTCGACCAATTAATCCATAGAGTCTCTTCGAGCCAAATATATTGGCTCACTAGCCTAAATCACATTTGCATGATTGTTGGGCTCGTGATTTGGTTGTTTTGTGATGATGATTGAATCCTTTTTGTATCAATATTATATATGTTATTAACCATTTTGAAGAAGTTTTCGAAGGATTTTGTATCAAATCATCGTGGATTTATAACAGGTATGTGTAATTGATGTTTTGCAATGATTTTGAGTTAGATTTAGTTTTATTTGATGTTTATAATTATCTAATGTGTGATTTGTGTGTAACAGGGCGAATTCACAGTCCAAGCCTCCACCCGGTACCTCATCCAACACTCCATCCGACACTCCATCCGGTATGTGATCCGACACTCCATATGACATGCGATCCAACACTTAGAGCAAAGAGGAGTTGGCGGTTGTTGCATTGACGACCTATGATGGGTGAATCGATGACCTTGGTTTTGTGCCCCCTTGTGGCCTCCAGCTACTAAGCTCTTAACATCTCATATTAGGAAGTTATGCTAATCACTTAGTGGCTCATTCAGTTTCTAGAAGCCAAAGCTGTTAGCAACTCATTTAATGAATTTTCTATTTTTAGAGGAGGTCGATCCTTCCAGTGGTCGACCTCTCGAGATGTAACTCACCTATAAATACCACCAGTAGTGGAAAGACCACAAACAAGAATTGTTAAGAAGAGTTTCATTATGTAATTCAGAAATTCTCTTCAACTTTTGTTTTAGATTTCATTTTTTTTCATTAATGACATAATTGCATTGAGTTAAGACTACGGTTTTCTGTTGGAGAGTAGCCACGACCTACTGGGGGGCCCACCAACAATCTAGATGACTGTACATCAGTATATATCAGTCTGGGTCTGGTCCACGACTTGTTGGGGGGAAAACTATGAAGGAAGATGAAAAATTATGGACTACATCTGGTGGAGAGAAATCACTAAGACCTGAGATTAAGGAGTTCTCAACATCCATCTCAGCAGATCCTTTATGTACTTCAGAAAT
>CBVK0102048342.1:0-12425 GCA_900067695.1 Picea abies
GTTTGAATTAATGTTTATGCTTTGTAGGATAGAAATAGTTGTGAGTTTCTGTAAGAATAGAGTTCACTTGTTGAGATAGTTTTGATAGAGTAATTGCTTACTTTCTTGTTCATTCAGAGATAGATAGATTAGTTTCTTAATTTACTTGTTGTTTGCTTATTTAAAAAGAGATTGAATAAATATCTTTGAAATAGATTTATTGTCGTTTGCTTATTTAGAGATAGTTCATAGCCCAAGGTTGTTTAAGGTTACTTAGGCCATATAGAGTTCATAATTCTAGAATTGCTTAAATATCTTCATTATTTGAGTTTATTAGATTAGATTAGGCTAGGCTAGGCTAGATTAGAGCTCTATAATTTCACATATAGTGCTGGCACCTCGAAGCTTACGAGCCCCAGGTTGACAATTTAATGTCGAAATAAATAAAATATATTTTACTCGACAATGATTACAATATAATTTGTGGTGATCAAAATTGGGGACATTACAACTTCCGTAGGAGGTTTGAGACTTATGTGCCATGGTGGAACTCTTCATGAGGAACATATGGATTGTTTGGTTGCTTGCATAAGAGGACCTAATTGTAATAGGAGCATTGGAAATTGAGGAGGAGGGTGTTGATCCCTAAGTAGAATGGGGACACTAATTGGGTTTTTACATGGAGGCTTGTTATTGACTTGAGGACACTTGGGTTGAAGATTTTTCATGGAAGTGTGGCAGGTGTAGAGGAGAAAATAACTTAAGAAGTAGCATTGAAGAATTAGAGATCCTTGCAAGAGGAACGCTAGAGTTTTTCTTGTGGATCTCTCACCCATTGGTACCCTTTTTTGATGGATGCACTTACCTTGGATCTTGACATGTGCCACTATGGTGTTAAATCACTTCACATGTGGGCTTATATAGTGATTATTTAAGTTTTTTTCTTATGGACCTTGTTATCACCCCTCACCTATCATACATATAAAGAGAGGAGAGAGTATTTTTATTCATTGGTTCACCCTAAGAAGAAAATAAAATCTAGGGTTTGGGATAAACCCTATTGAAAACAAGAGAGCACTTGTTCTTGTGGTTATTATGAGAGAACAAGACTAGGGTTTTGTGGCATTGGAAACTCTAATACTAGTTGGAGTGTGGAGAATATACTGGAATATTCTCTTGTTTATGTTGTATACTTGTGTGATGAAAGCGTAGGTGTCAAACAAGACTTTATAATGTGTATGCTTGATAGTTGTGGATCATAGGTGGAGTGGAAAACATTGGTTGGGAGTGATTCCTATCTAGGAGGATTTGGTGACTAGGGTATATCAATGGTTGTGATCCTATCTTGTGTGGTTTCCCTAGATAGGGTTTGGAGAGCATTGGAAAGATCTAGCTTGTGATCAGCTTGAAGGACCATCTTGTACCAAATTTGTACAAGTTGTTCATGTATACTTGTAACTTCATATTATGTGTACATGGAGAATTCTCTGCTATCCAAAATTTGTGTACTTGCAGATATAATTTTCAACATATGTTCTCATGGTGATTGAGTAGTTTCTAGTGCTAGTTATGTATGTTGATTTAACATAACAATGAGAAGATTTTGCTAAATGATTTGAAAAACATATAGAAGATGATCAGGTATAGTTTTGGCTATAATAAGTCTATTGTAATTAATTAATATTCATATCTATTATATGTTGAGGTTTTTTCCATAAGTGTTGGGAAAATATTTCCCTTAAAGTACAATTATTTTGTGTTTATTTTCTTGGGATAACTTGTGTATTTTGTTGGATATAAGTGAGATAAATATTGTTGTAATTTATATTTCAGATTCGAGCCTAAATCTAAAAGTTCATAGGAAATAGATCTGGGGAACCTTGAGTTTGAGGTGAAATTTCTAAATTTGCATTGAGAGTTTATTTTTTAGATTTTCTTACTATAATTAGGTACAGGGTATCAAGGTTTGATACTAAAGTTTACAATGTAAAGAAAACACATGAAACACTATGGAAGCAATTAGAGGATGCCCAAGAGGAGGAAAAAGAAGTTCAAAAGGTTATTGCAGAAGTATGAAATTAGTTAGAAGTACATTTCTTGGAAACTTGTTAGGATATTAGCTAAGTTGAATACATCGTGGTCAAAGAGAGGGATGCAATAAAAAAATTCACCACCATTTTGTGGAGGGTGCATTAGACTATGAGGAATTATGACCCATAGAGATTGATGAAACACCTTATGAGTAGAATTAGAATGAAGCAACATATGAGGAATCCAAGAGAGAAGACATTGAGGAAAAGGAGTAGAGATAAAGGAAAGGAAAAAACTAAGGAATGTAGAAGGAGGTTAGAGAATTGTAACATCCTTGGTTTTAATCCCTATGAACTAGAATGTATTTATGTAAATGTTACTTAGGCTAGTGAGCCAGTATGTTCTGGGCCAGAGAGTATGTAGTGATTAATATGGATAAGGGATAGATATGTATTTGTACAATGTAGTACTTTGAATATATTAATAAAATACAACGTTGGCTGCAAAAAAAAAACAAGGGAAAAGATAGGGGGTTATGATTCCATGAGAGGGGGGGATAAAGGGGATAAGTCTTTTATTATTATTTTATTCACCCATCTTGGTTATAGTTGGGAAATGTAGTTACATGAAATTCTTGGGGAAGTCCATGTGGTTATGTATTTCATGTAATTATGTAAAACCCTCTTTTGGGATGTTTTGGGATTTCTCATCTTTTGGATCAATCATTGGGTTCCTCATTCATTCTTTCCCATTCGTGTGTTGGGTATAGAATTGAAACAAATTAATGGAGGTAGAGAGCCATTGATAGATGGATCTAAGGAATTACTAATTATTCTAGAAAGGAATGGATGCATATGCACATGAGAATGATGGAAATTGTGAAAGAACTATCCATATATGAGAATCCTTGGAGTTTCCAACATTGATATGTCCTAACCAGTAGCACTGGATACCTAGAAAAGAATTGGAAAAACCTAGGGGACCGCATTGTAGATAGAGGTGTTCACTTCTTTGGGTTGTGCATGTTGAAGGGGAAGAGAGTTGGTAAACTAGGATTGTTGTGTGATTGGGAAAACCATGAGAGCTTGATAGATAATTGTTGTGTGTGTTAGAGTCAACATAAAAGTCATCCTTGTGGATTCATAACCCTATATTGGGGGTGACCTGCTATTGGATTTAGAACAAATATGCTTATGGTTGGGTGGAACATTTGATTTCTGCAGCCAATTGGTGATGGGTTTAATTAAAGATAAGTGCTCTTTGTGTTTTTTGTGTAATTTATATTCCACTATGTGTTATTTATCCTTATGTTGTTTTTATACTATGTCGATTTGTTGGTTATTGTCATGCATGGCATGTTAAGTATTCGTTTATGGCAATGCATGGTTTTTTATGGCTCCATGTGCATTTATCATATTTATTTAACTAAAAGAATGGAACAAAAATTCGAAATCAGTGTAAGAAGGCTAATTTGGAAGTACCCGAGCAATGGGTACATTTCATATTTTTAGATGAAAGAACTGTTGGGTTTGTTGGTGATGGGTATGTCACAAATCGAGTTTGAGACCATGTTCAAGTGATTCCTCATGACCTTGGATTTCCATTGAGCTCTCATTTTCTCGATTTGGGAATCAATATCAGAAGTTATTCCTCTTAGAACACTAGTGCATAACAACCGTCAATCTAGCTTTCACGTGGATTCTCCATCGTAGATCTATAATATGATTATTTTTTTTATACCACGTGCATTGTGAAAGATTTTCATAAATGTTTTATAAGAAACAAGGAATCCTTTGTCACTTGTTCATGAAGAAAAAATAGCCATCGAATCCTACAAAGCTTGCATGCAATGTTACTTTTGGCTACCACCTCATCGCCTAGTACTTATGCCCAGTCAATGCCTAGTATTTTGTCTTATATTCTAACTGTCTCCCTATTATAGGTTCTTCTCATTGTCATGTTTCAATGGAAGAGTAGAGTAGATGTTAGGATGCCACGCAAAAAATGCATTCACCAGAATGGAAATCACTTGGGAGAAAAGGGAGGAGGAAGGAATTCCAACTCGTTGCACGCTGGACCAGTGGCCTAGTTCTTGATGGACTAGTGGCTCCATGGTTGGGGAGTTGGATGGAAGCTTGTGTGAGGTGGCCAATGGATCGGTTACCTAGTGGTCAGTGAAATGGATGGAAGCTTGTGCAGGGTGGTTGGTAAACCAATGGACCGATGTTCAGGGAGTTGGATGGAATATTATGTAGGGATAATGTTAGGTTGGTGGCCCAGTGGCCTAGTGAACTAGACCGAAGTTGAATTGCAGGGATTTGAATGGAAGCTTTCACAAAGTGACCAGTGGATTGATGGATCGAATCAGAGTCAAAAGGAGAGAAGTTGTATGGAATCTTGTGCAAGGTGATTGGTGGAATGGTGGCCTAGTGTTTTTGTGGACCATCCTAGATTTGAACGTAAGTTCCACAATGAGAGAAGGGGAAGCATTCTCCCTAGTGACTGGTGGCCCGATGACTGAAGTAAGTCCACTGGACCAGACTAGAGGCACATAAAAGTAAGGAGAGGGGGAAACATTCCCCACTGACTGAAGAAATTTCAATGCATCATCCATGCCATATCAGCACTACATCATCATCCACTCCAATAGATAACCGATTTTGTTAAAAAAATTCTAAGTTTGGAAAAACAATGTAAAAAGGACAAAGTTGCAGATTCCATATTGTTGTAGAATATTACTTGAGGGAAAAATGGAGTATCTAAAGATTTTGTATGATCACCATTATTACTATTATAAGTTACCAATATAAACATATTTCTTATTTCTTTGTGTATTTTTTTCTACAATTGACAAAATTTTACCTTCTAGTAAAATTGCACTAGTAGAGAAAGTGTATAAATGGGGTGAAAATGGATTTTTCAAGAAGCCACAACTTTCACCTCAGAGATCAGATTGAGGAACCTGAATATTCATTGGAAAGGTACTAGATAAAAGAATGCAAATATACATCTTGAACTATGAAAGGATTAGTAGAAATCATGGGAAATCAGAAGGAAGATTTATGTTGTACTTAAAGGGAAAACGTATGATTTTTTTTTTTAATTGGAATTTTACAATTATGGTTTTTAGCTAACAAATGTTGTTTCATGCATATTTTTTTGAGCTTACAATTTACAGAAAGAAAAAATCATATGCAAGGGAAGTCTTCAGATATGAAGGAAAAGGAAGGAACATATCTTTAGAATGAGCATGTAGGTTCTTTAGGAAGCTGCAGGGATTAAACATCTTGGTGCATTAAGCAAATTGAAAGGCCTCCAATGAAAATTTTATTTTGGAAAAATATTTCCAGCTAACAACAGTGCATGTCAAATGTATATGTTAGGTAATAAATCCCATCTACATTTCATGATAATGCATGAGCAGTGGTTATGCATGGAGCTACAAACATGAAAGTAGGAAGGATGGTTTATATAACAAGTGAAAGAGTTGGACTTGGTATTAAGGATGAGAAAACACACTCAAGGAAAGAATGTCATGCCAAGGATTCATCAGAAGAGGAGGAAAAGGCTAGAAATTAATAATGTTAAGATATGAAGCTTTAGGAAGCTGCAGGGATTAAACATCTTGGTGCATTAAGCAAATTGAAAGGCCTCCAATGAAAATTTTATTTTGGAAAAATATTTCCAGCTAACAACAGTGCATGTCAAATGTATATGTTAGGTAATAAATCCCATCTACATTTCATGATAATGCATGAGCAGTGGTTATGCATGGAGCTACAAACATGAAAGTAGGAAGGATGGTTTATATAACAAGTGAAAGAGTTGGACTTGGTATTAAGGATGAGAAAACACACTCAAGGAAAGAGTGTCATGTCAAGGATTCATCAGAAGAGGAGGAAAAGGCTAGAAATTAATAATGTTAAGATATGAACTAGGTTCAATCAGGTAAATTGAGAACTTAGGAAGCTAGTCTTCTAATAAAAAGAGACATAGTGTATACATGGAGATAAGGTACATCATATCCAGGGACTAGTTTTACATTTTTGGAGTAGTACCTCACAGTTTTTTATCAGATCAGTGCAATGGAATCATTGTAAAAGTATAAGAAGATAAGAGGTGAAATAATGAAGACTCGTGCACTCTGTTAGTATTGGTTTTGATCCAATCATTATCATGCACCATAATTACGACTAAGGGGTCAAAATTCAAGAAAAAGAGAGATTAAAGAGCTCACACATCAATGAAGCAAGGAATATGGTCTAGCACTAAGAAATGTACAGTAAAAAAAACCAAGCCCTAAGGGTCTGAGACTCATTTTCAATACTCTGACACTTATCAAGAGAGTGAAAGACACTTATCTCACCCAAATTGAGTTCAAGACCCCACCCAAATGGAGTCATATCATGTAACTGAGGCATAAAATGAAAGCATGGGTGGAGGTGTGGACCCGATCATCTAGCGATTGCAAGAAAGCCTGATCAATGGAAAAGGATGCATGTCACATCATAAAATCATATAGGAGTTAACATAGCATCAAGGTGTGACAATGGTTTTAAGATACTATGTGTCAAAGAGTAAAATGTGTTTCATGATAAGGAACATAAATGAAAACCACTCCCTTAGGGTCATGATATGGGTATTTTGATCTCTTCAGGATTGTACATCAACCAACTCGCCTCCTATCTAACCATTCACTTAGCACCACCTGAAGCCTTCATTTTACTCCACCTAAACACTGAGGAAACAAAGAAAGGCTTGGCACATTAACTATATGCATTTCAATCCCGTCAGATATTCCCAACTGTGGTAAGGAGGCCCTCCATTGTTCTCGATCACTATGTTAGATTCAACCATACATATGTCAAGCCTAGGAAGACACTTCAAATCCTATTAGGACCAATCCCAAGCCGCCATGTGTCTACATATTCATGCTAATGTTAACATTACTTTATACAAATTTCACACATTTTCTTCAAATTTCAAAGGCTCCAAACCATAGGGAAAAAGACACATGTATGGAAAAAAAGGCACGAGAGAATTTTTTTTGGGAGAGTGGGAACATTTGTTGAAATTCTACAAAATATGTTGGAAAGGATGTGAAATGTAACAAGATACCTAGCATCATGTTTTTCATCCTTCTCCCATCATCATGTACCTACCCACAACCGTTAAAGGATAATAATCATTTTTCTTGATGTTATCATTCACTCATGTCTTGTATCTTAACATATTTGGATAGGCATGAATCATCATGTCACTCCCTCATCTCTCTCATAAGACACATGTCAAGTTTCTATAAGAAAGAGAGAAGGGAGATTGAGGTTAAACCATTCTAAAAATAATCTAGTTTCTATTGATACAACTATCTTGATGCCCAATATAGTAGATGATGATCCACCCATGAAAACTTCTTTCACAGGTGGAGATTGTCAACCATCCTAGCTACATATGTGGGTAAAAATTTGTTCTATTCATTTCTATAGCAAGAATTTCCTTCTTGGGTATCATTAGCAAAATTGGGAAATAAGAAGAGCATTCATGAGTCTACCCTAATGTGTAGTTGTATCAATTGACCATCCTGAGGAAGAAACTTGAGACCAGATATTTGAAGCTTTGGTCATTGACACCCTGCACCAACAAGTAGAGAGGTCTAAGTAGAATGTGATGGTAGGCCTTTCGACCAATCAACAACCAAAATTATTCCATGGTTGAATGGGCTCACTGTAGCAGTAGAAGGCCTCTGAGAGCTAGCTATAAGGACCCATATTTAGGCTCAATCAGACAAAAGGAGCCCACCCCTCTAAACAACAACACTTCAAATTTGGGGGACAAAATCTACTTTTACCTAGTTAATATGAATAAAAATCGGTTGAGAAACTTAAATTCGTTAAGATATCAAGCATGGTATTAAGAATTTGGCAAGATGAAATCGATTTTCAAGTAACATTAGTCCAAGAAAATGACTTTCCCTTAAGTCAGAGAAGATATAAATCGGTAGAAGGAGCTCATTTGTAGGGTTTACATTTTTTGGAATTGAATAATATCTTATACCTGAGTTGTTTGATAAAAAATCCCCTTAGACACAAACCAATTTTCAAGGCTGCAGGATGAAAGATTGTCATCCCATGCATTATGCATTACTTTGTTCTTCATTTTTGTGTATGTGCTCTTATAAAATCCATCCCTCCCATTACATGTCTTATGGTATCAGATAACCATTAATAAAATCTCAAGAAACATGTTTTATCACATGTGAAATGTTACTTCGTGTTGTTTTGTTTATGAGGTTGAAGTGATTTCCTATGATTGTATGACCACTTCATGTAATTTTTTCATGTGTTTAATTATTTGTTGAGGGTACCTCCATGGATTTAAGTATATGAAAAATCTCACTATTTGATGCATGTTTTAATCATCTGATATATTTCTCAAAATTGATGAATTCTTAATTGCTCAACACGTTATTATGTCCAGGCTATGAGATTCACCTTAAAGATGCCTCACATGCCTATATTTCATTTCTTCCAAATATGACCATTCTTAAACTTAAATCAAACTATCTAAATCACTCATGGAAATATGCCTCTTCCCGTTGAATCTCTTGGTATTAGTTCTGATATAGTTTGAGGGATGAGAGTTTTATAGCAGGGAGAGAAAAACTTACCCAAAATTTTGCATAATTGTTGTTGTTAATAAACATGGTTTCAAGATATAATATGGGTCTTAGCCCCTGGGGTGCCTTGGCATAGTTCCATTACATCCTGGAACATAGCAAGAGATAACATCCGAAATGGCATCATTATCGGGGAACAAAATTTGAATATATTTTTCACTGGGGATATGACATTGCAGATATGGTATTTGCATGGATGATTTTAGGGGATAAATTTTGCTCATGGGCTAATTTTCCATGTTTTTTCCGAAAAAGAGATTCGCTATTTTAAAAATGATTCGCCCATATTCTATAGGATAAAATTATTTTACCTTAAAAATCGCCAAAGTTTTAGAAAAACTATATAAAATCCTTAGAAATTTGAATATTTTTACAAAAATATCGCCAAACATTTATAGTTGGCATATGAAGGATTAGTAAGATTTGCCAAGGTTTCTACATTTTAAAATAAATTTCCATCTTTAAAATCATCCCTAATACCCACTTACTATCGAAGATGGGATAGATAAATCTGACATTTAGAAACTTTTGAATCTCCTCCTTAACTATATATTTGAGTGTTGGGTTCATCCTTCTCTGGTGTTACCTAACAAGTGTTACTTCCCCCTAGGTATATATGTGATGGATGCATGTGTCAGGGTGTATACCCTTCATGTCAGTGTATTCCCGGGAATATGATCATGTTTGTTCTTTAAGGATATCTACTAATTGTTTATGTTGGTTTGTATCTAGCCTGAAGCTTATATGTAAAAATTTCCCTAGACTAATCTCGTAGGGCATAGTATAAGATTGTTGGAAGATTGGTTGTTGTCATTGATGTCAACCCTAGTCATGGGTTTTGGACCACAAGATTGATAAAGGTAGTTGGACATGAAGGAAAATGCACGTGCATATAAAACACCCATGAATGGATAGTATACATCATGTTGTTTCCAGTGGTATGTGTTTATAGTTGGCATATGAAGGATTGGTAAGATTTGCCAAGGTTTCTACATTTTAAAATAAATTTTCATCCTTAAAATCATCCTTGGGTATTTGTAGGTGAACGTGTTTCAAACACATGCTTGTTAATTTATTTGACTTGAAGACTCCATAGGAAGAAGATCCAACATCTAATATAATATATACTAGAATCCATCTATATCCTAAGCAAACTCACATATACTCAGACCCCAAGAAGCTCGTGACCTGGAGAAATCTCAAAGAACATCAAATATCTTTTCCTCTAGGTAACCCTAATTTGGAAGCTTCTCATTATGTTGTTCATGTAGGTAGTGAATATTTGGATCTTATTGATATAAATGTTGACTCTAATTTTTATTCCAAGCTACCTCATGAACCCTTAATAGATCTACAAAATGTTCCTTTAGGATTTTGTCAAGAAGTGAGATCCTCCTTTAAGCCCTTTCTAAAAATCCATATTATCCCTCCATCTGTTGAATACCATAACATTATATTGCATAACCTTGTGGATAATTTAGGAGGATGAAGAGCTAGTGGGAATCAACCTCCCCCACCACCCTTAAACCCCTGGGTTATGGCTTGATTCATCCCTTTAAATATTCCTTTGCACGTTTTGACCTACCTGAAAATTACTTGAAGTTGTTACCCAAATACAATGGTGAACCAACCCTTTATGTTGAAGAACACCTAGCATCCTTCTAGGATTTCGCTGATAACCTAATTTTGGAACATGAATATGTCTTCGTGAGGTTTTTTATTCAAACCCTAGAGGGATATGTTCATAAATGGTTCAAATAACTCCCCATGGCCTCTATTGATAGTTGGAAGGCTATTGAATATGAATTATTGAAGCAATAGGGGGAGAAGAGGGACAACTTGTATTACCTAAGTGAATTCTCCTCCCTTAAGAAGAAACCAAACAATTCTATTGTTGACATTAACATAATTTTTAACAAGATTTACAAAAATATTCCAAGATAAATAAATCCTTTGCAACAAGCAACCAAGGTCACATATGTTGGGGATGTTGATGCATATTTTTCCATGGAGTTAAGAGAAAGAAGACCCCCCAATTTGCTAATAATGCAGGATGATGAAATAGAATTTGAGGGAAATATGATTGCATCAAGAAAATTGAAGCAAAATTATGATCAAGCAAACAAGAAGAATATTAGAGAAGATTGTGAGCCTCTAATCTTGACCAAAGATGCTCACAAGGCTCAAATGGATGAAATGTCTAGACTAATAAGAAATATGACAATCAAAATGTATAGATTTGAAATGGAGAATGGTAATGATAACAAAGCCCCTCAATAAGGAGGGGAGAGGAACCCTAATTAGTTTAGGAGGCCTTTTAATCCTCAACTAATGAGGAGAGAAAGAAGAAATGATGAGCAACCTATTCATCCTCCTATCCAAACTTATGATAAGAAGAACTTGGTAGAGGAAGAAACATATGAAAGATACACTAATAATATAGAGGACATACATCTGTTGCGGGAGGAAAATAATATGATACACCTAACTCATAATTATTATGAAGACTCTCTCAACATTATAAAGTAAACCCCCAAAAATGAATCTAGTGAAGAAGTGTTGTTTTCTACTCAGTACATGATTTTTGTGGATGCAATGTAGGCCAAAATGCACAGGAAGTATAATATTAGACCTAGAAAATGATCTATTAGCCAATACAAGTAGACACAACCTAAAAAGCTTAGCCCAAGTATTTATATGGATAAAGTCAAAGAACTAAAGAATACTAGCAAGACTAAAGAAGTTGGTGAAACTTCAAAGACATAAAAAGAGATAAAGGAAATTGAAGAATCGATTTCACTTTTCAATTTTGAGGAAGAGAATTCCAAAATCAAGATCTCAGTCCCTTTGGCTAAATTGGCTAAAAACCCATCATACCAAAAGAATATTGAAAACATCATACAAGGAAACAACCCAACAAGTCCACCTAACATTGTGAATTTACAAGATGGTTCTCTACTATTATATTTGGTCCTCTTATAGATAACAAAGAGGAGTTGGTTGCACCTTTCTATGTGACCTTGAACATCCATGAAAAGATGCTACATAACTGTATGATCAACTATGGTGCATCTCATAATCTCATGCCAAAGGTAGTAATGGAGAAGTTGGGGTTAGAAATAACTAGGCCTTACCATGATCTCTACTCTTTGGTGCTAGAAAAGTGAATTGTGATGGATTGATGGCTCAACTACCTATCAAGAGAATTATGACGGATGTGGTGGTAGTTGATGTACCTGCAAACTATGAGATGTTTCTATCCAAAACTTGGGCTAGAAAACTAGGAGGTATGATGCATATGGACATGACATATTCCATCGTTCCATTATTTGGAGGAAAAAATAGAATATTGTATAGAGAAACCAAGTTTTCCTATGTAGTTAGTGATCAAATTAAGTCTGTAAATCACCCCATATATGTTGTTGATGAAGACTTGTGCTATTGCATCCTCATAGTAAATGAAGAATACCAAGAATCCTTGGATCCTATAAGTCCTATTCTGATCCCTTCCCATAAGACCCAAGGTATATGGACAATGTACTTTGATGGAGAATGTTCAAAGGAAGGAGTGGGAGAAGGAGTGGTCCTCATTTCCCCTAAAAAATAAGAAATTAATTTTTCCTACAAATTGGAATTTGAAGCTACTAACAATGTAGCTAAATATAAATCCCTGATTCTGCGTTTGGAAGTTTTAAGAACCAAATATCAATATAGCATAGAAAAAACTCAGAATAAGTAC
>CBVK0102048362.1:0-10012 GCA_900067695.1 Picea abies
GGGGTATATAGAGAGAGAGTGAGAGGAAGGGGGGGATAGAGAGGGAAGGGAGGTAGGGAAGAGAGAAAGGGGGGAGAGTGAGGGAGAGATGGGGAGGGGAAATTCAAAGTGTGTGTGTGTGTGTGTGTGTGTGAGAGAGAGAGAGAGAGAGAGAGAGAGTGTGTGTGAGAGAGAGAGAGAGAGAGAGAGAGAGAGAGAGAGAGAGAGAGGAATGGAAAATAAGAAATATGATATAGGAGCATGTGCATGTTCTTGGAGCACGTGCACATTCCTAGAGCGCATGCGCATTCCTAGAGCACATGCACACTCTTAGGAACGTGTGCACATTCTTTTGAAGTCAATTTTTTTTGGGTGGGATTGAAAATTTTAGCGTACATGGATGTTGACTTGATTGCTTCAGATTTAGGCTTGGGATGACAAACCTAGTGGTTCAATTTGCAAATAGATAAAAACTTCCATGTTTGTGAATATCTCTCTATATCTCTGTTTTTGATGTTATTTTTCTAGAGGCTACATAATTCAGTTGTTGATGAAACTACAAACATAGATAGAGTCAGCCATGGAGATTTCAAATATACAAATTTAAAAAAAATTGATATTTTTTACTATTTTTAATCTATTTTTGTCTTCGCATATATCAAAATCCTAGAATACATACCTCTTTTATTTTCGCTATAAATTTTTGTCGGCTTAACCATTTATAAAATGAGTTTTATGTTGTACTATAAGAGACCGATATCTATGATTTGAAGAAATAAATAAATTATTTTGATCATGTTAAGATCCTCTAAGCCTACACGAACAAAAGGTGTTGTAATTTCTAGGACATATTGACTTTCATAATTTTAAAAAATAGAAAATTAATATTATAAATTTCCAAAAAATACACCACCCTAGAAAAATGGGTTCTCTACAATTGTGCAAGTTTTTGGAATGAAATTCCATTGTTAAGGTACTCAACACCTGCATGGATAGAGACACATACCTTATATTTTGCTGGAAAATAACATACCACTGTTAGAAAAAAAACAAATTTCACATAGTTATTCACAATATCTATGAATACATTTTTTATATTAGGAAATCTAATTCAATTTCACACGTTTCCTTTTTTTACACCATATTCAAATTCATTTTAAAAGTACCTTGAATAATCCCTCTAAGTTAACATATTGTTGTTTTTCCATGTTTTCATTGCCACTAATGTGTCATGAGAGACCATCATTCGCTTGCACTCACCCATATTTGGAAAAAGGGTGAATGCCATTGAAAGTGCATATAAGGGTCTAGAAGCTACAAATCAAAACTAAAAACATTGAAAGCATTTAAGGTCTTAGAAGATGAGTGAATATTGAACTAGCCATGGATATGCCAACATTCTTATGGAATTGATTAGGAAAGGAGACAAAACAAGCCAAATTGAGGGTCAAAATTTTGCATTGACAAGAGATTCTATAATTGGATATATGGAAGAAGAATAAAGAAACATAGACTTACTTAAGTTTCCTCTATTATTCCCCCCACCAATTAAGTTTTCTCTATTATTTACGCCACCCCCACCCTCATATACCCTCATATATGAGAAAGTTTCCTCTATTATTCCCCCCACCCTCACCGTCATATATGTGAAAGGAAGAGACAAATCAAAGGTCAAAGAATTGAATCTTAAAAGGTTAGAAATGAGCAAGAGGTCAAATTGCAATTGTTCCCAATGGTAGCATCATTAAGAACAATGATGACAAAATATGAGATTCAAGCTAGAAGATGCCACAGGTTAAGGAAAAGTTTGCAACCTAATTGTTTTATATCTGTGAAGAAGGTGACTTGGAAGTACAATATGTAGAATTCCTTTCAAGATGTCAACTTTTAGGAAATGGCTAGCATAGGTAATAATGGGGTCCTCTATTATTCCCCCCACCCCAACCCTCATATATGAGAAAGGAAGAGACAAATCAAAGGTCAAAGCATTGAATCTTAAAAGGTTAGAAATGAGAAAGAGGTCAAATTGGAATTGTTCCCAATGGTAGCATCATTAAGAACACTGATGACAAAATATGAGATTCAAGCTAGAAGATGCCACATGTTAAGGAAAAGTTTGCAACCTAATTGTTTAATATCTGTGAAGAAGGTGACTTGGCAGTACAATATGTAGAATTCCTTTCAAGATGTCAAATTTGAGTAAATGGTTAGAATATATAAGAATGGGGATGATACTGTTGATATTATGGTAGCTTTGGGAGGTATCAACCTCCATTGTGACCTTTGACAAGATTAGAATATTCCGGAAGCAAGAAAATAAGTGAATGTAACCCTAAAAGAGTTGTCGGCTAAGAGAGATAATTAATATGAATTAATTAGTACCTAGAATGAGAAGTCGTCCCAGGCTGTCTGCCAGAGCTAGTATAAATATAGCTCCATTCTTCACTTTACACACAATTCTTAGAATCGCAGTTTGACAGTCTTGTGCGCAAGTCCTGGAGAAGGTGTTGTCGTAGTACTGAAGTCTATTTTTTTCTATATTTCTGGGTTGGACTCTCTGATCAACTTTGGTTACTTCTTGCTTGGTGCATTTTCCTTGCTTGGCTATTGGTTTTCTACTAGGATTCTTCTCACTATCAAGGTCAAGGTGCTCGGGGGTAGCTTCGGCCTATGGTTGGGTGACAATAGTGATATTGTCTATGGTTAAACAAGCACATTCTAACAGGTTATGGACCCACTCTTCCTTCATTTAATCTAACTGTTGGAAGGAAGCATAGCCATTAAGATACTAAGATCGTTGAAGAACTACCACTAGGGTTTACTAGCAGGAGCAACTTCCAAGACATTGCTGCTAGGGTTACTAGCAGGTGCAGTTGCAGAAACACCAAAACCCTGATCCAACACCTTATGATGGAACATCTCTCTCAAGAAGAAGGTATTCAAGTGCGCTCTAGTCCAACACATCTCTTGGCACTCTCAAAAGGTAGAAATGCCAAGGTTGAAGTTTTGGCTCAAAGCATGACCAGTCACCAGTCAACCAAAGTCATGAATGAAAAGACTAGTCATCTACACTACTCAACACTCACATTAACGATTGAAGATGACATGTGGATAATTGGCAGTGGATATTCCAGGCATACGATGAGAGATCAAGACAGACTCTCAAATCTAAATGAAAGGAAGACATCATGAAAGGTAGAGCTTGGAGACAAAAGCACTTACCTAGTCGAAGGATTTGGACAAGCCTCCGTCAAGTTGAAAACATGTAACAATGTTCATTTGAGACGTCTTATATGTACCTGGTTTAGAAAAGAATCTTGTATCCATATCTTTCCTAGAAGACAAAGGAAACAAAATAGCTTTTGTAGATGGAAAAGTGTTATCTTGGCACAAAGACTCCATCATAGAGAATGCTAGGGTTATTGGAACCCGTGAAGGAAATCTATATAGACTACTAGAACAAAATGAAGAAGCTCTTGTACATGATGAAGTCAATCTTAATGAACTTTGGCACATAAGGTATGCTCATATTAACTATCAAGCATTTCCTTTTCTCAAAAAATTGGTTGAAGGAATACCAAAATTACAGTCTATGCATGAAGGAATCTGCAAAGGATGCACTCTTGGAAATAATATCAAGAAACCATTCCCAAGCAGCAACAATAGATATAAGGAGATTCTAGATCTAATACATTCAGATGTTTGCGGTCTGATGCCAGTCAAGTCTCTAATAGGTTCTCTCTACTATGTAATCTTCATAGATGATTACTCAAGAAAGACTTGGTTATATATCTTGAAGACAAAGGACAAAGTATTCAACAAGTTTCAAGAATTCAAAGCAGAGATAGAGAACCTCACAAACAAGAAAATCAAGACCTTGAGAACAGATAATGGAGGAGAATACACATCAAAGGAATTTGTTGCCTTTTGCAAATCGACAGGGATTAGGAGGGAGATGATTGTTCCTCATAATCCTCAAAAAAATGGTGTAGCAGAAAGGAAGAACAAATCTATTGAAGAAACCATGAAGGCACTACTAAACGACCAAGGTTTATCTATGTTCTTATGGGGAGAAGAAACCATGACAACAATATATGTTCAAAACAGAAGTTATCACCGCATATTGAAGGACATGATTCCAGAAGAAGCCTTCTCAGGAAATAAACCTAATGTGGAAAACTTAAGAATCTTTGGATGCCCTATTTACTTTCACATTCCCAAGGATAAAAGGAATAAATTAGAACCCTCAGGAAAGAAGGGCATATTCGTGGGATATAGTGAATCATCCAAGGCTTATAGAATCTATATCCCGGAACAACATAAGATTGAAGTCAACAAAGACGTGACCTTCAATGAAAAGATGGCCCTCAAGAAATCCATAGAAGAAACTATAGAAGAAGAAGAGTATGAAGAGTCTATTGAAGAAGGCACATGTCTTCCAGAAAACCAGAATGAGGAAAAGGAACAACTTGATCATTCGATGCAACCATGTGAGACCATTGATTCAGACACTGTACCTCAGACCAAGAAATGACCAACTTGGCTTGAAGCTACCCTGCAAGAAGAAGAAAGACTCAAGGCCCCAAGTGGGACCTTCAGAAGAAGTAAGAAGCCCAAAATATTCTCCAACTATGCAACATGTATGAAAAAGCTTCTAGATTAAGAACGTACCATGTTTGAATAGGAAGTTCAGAAGAAACAATGGAAAGAAGCCATGACAGAAGAACACCAGTCCATCATGAAAAATGATATATGGGAAATTGTGCCTAGACCTAAAGAAAAATCTGTAGTAACTTCAAAATGGGTATATAAGATCAAACATGCAGTAGACGAAAGCGTGGATGAATATAAAACAAGGTTCATAGCTAGAGGGTTCTCCCATAAGGAGGGAGAAGACTATGTCGAATTATTTTCTCCGGTTGCTAGATATACGCCCATTAGAATGTCTCTTACCGCTTCCATGGGATGTAGTTTACATCAGATGTATGTAAATACAACTTTCCTCAATGGAGCCATCAAAGAAGAAGTATACATTGAACAACCTCAAGGGTTTGAAGTACATTCCAGAGAGACTCATGTTTGTAGACTAAAGAAATATTTATATGGACTCAAGCAAGCTCCAAGAGCTTGGTATGAAAAAATAGACACCTATCTAATGAGACTTGGTTTCTCCAAAAGTCATGTAGATCCAAATCTTTACTACAAAGTCGTGAACAATGCACCTGTGATTCTACTGCTATATGTCGACGATCTATTCCTAACAGGTGAAGAGTCTCTCATCATCCAATGCAAAAAGGAACTAGCTTCTAAGTTTGACATGAAAGATCTTGGTCTCATGCATTATTACTTGGGACTAGAAGTATGGCAGAAGCGTTGTGAAGTATTCCTTGGACAAGGAAAGTATGCAATAAATATTCTTCAGAAGTTTGGAATGATGGATTGCAAATCCATGGACACTCCTATGACCACAGATATAAGAAAAGTAAGAGACTCAGATTCCGATCCAGTAGATCCATCACTATATCATAAATTGATTGGGTCATTAATGTATTTGGTAAATACTCGACCAAACATTTTCTTTACCGTGAACACACTAAGCCAGTTCCAGGTGGAACCTAGACATGAGCATTGGACAACTGCAAAGCATGTTCTAAGATATATTCGTGGGACACTAAACTATGGTTTAAGATATACCGCATCCAGTGACATACAACTTCATGGATTCACAGATTCAGATTGGGTAGGCAATGCAGAAGACAAAAAGAGTACTTCAGGGATGTGTGTCAGCTTGGGCTCCGCTATGATATCTTGGGGCAGCAGGAAACAAAAGTCTGTTGCACTCATCACAATAGAAGTAGAATATATCACAACATGTGAGGCATGTACATAAGCAATATGGCTAAGAAAGCTAATCTCTGGATTATTTGATCAGGTTCTAGATTCGACCATAATACACTATGACAATCAGAGTTGTAAAAGGCTATCAGAACACCCAATGTTTCATGAATGGTCGAAACACATTGAGATCAAATACTACTTTATTCGAGATAAAGTCGAGGAAGGAGAAGTAAAGCTCCATTATATCCCCACAGATGAGCAGACAATAGATATCC
The DNA here is from genome assembly GCA_900067695.1 of Picea abies. Lineage (NCBI taxonomy): Eukaryota > Viridiplantae > Streptophyta > Pinopsida > Pinales > Pinaceae > Picea > Picea abies. Next base: position 6,093 of record CBVK0102048362.1, read on the forward strand.
TGACAAAGCCTCTGTCCAGAATAAAGTTTGCATATTTCCGAGATAAATTGGGGATCGTGGAAATAAATCCCTTAGCTGAAAGGGAAGAAATGACTCTCCAGGTTGGGAGGGAGCACTGACATATCATTGAATTGAGGAAAATCATTTTCAAGTTTGAAAAATGGTCCAGCTTGGGAAGTTCCTTTCCAAGTTCAGAAAGTGGTTTGAGATTTTTGACGGATAGGCATTTTCCAGTTCAGAAAATGGTCCAGATTGAACGATCATTTTCATAATGAAAATGGTTCGATGGATTGTTGATGTACCATAGACAACGATTTCCCATTGTGGTTAACATGGGGAATGGTATATGAAAATATCTCTTCTTGACGATCACTTTTATTAGTGGTCAAGAAGACTGGTCCGCCTCGCTGGACAATCATTCTTTCGAAGCTCACAGTTGTGAGCAGTTTCGAAGTATGGTCCGTTTTGGAGGTTGGTGTAGGACAACCATTTCCTTAGGAAATGTTCTGGACAATCATTCCCTAGGGCAGATTCATTCTCTCCATGTTGCACTTTGTTTAGTGCCGGAAGAATGGCCCAGATAGGTGAATGGTCCAGGTTCAACAATCAGGGATAGGCATTCCCTAGGGAAGATTCATTCTCTCCAGGTTGCACTTTGTTTTAGTGCCGGAGGAATGGCCCAGATAGGGAATCGTCCAGGCTCAGAAATCATGATAATTATTCTTTCTTGCTTGAGAAGAATAGTCCAGATAGCCCATAATTGATGTTCTACTATGAAGGCAGATGCTCTTCCAGATCTCACATATGTGAGTGGAAGAATGGCCTAGATGACTCAGTTTATATCATAACATTGTTTCTGTGCAGGTTGATATAAGTTGATATGATGGAGACTGCATGTCTCCAGACAATAGAGGTATGCTACTGTGGTGGATATATCCCATTGTTTGTGACTATGTGTCACAGATTGAGTAGTTGTGTACTACTATGGTTAAACACAATTGTGTTCTATCAGTTGACATTGTACCGGTTGTCATGGAGATTATCCAGTTGGATAATAATGACGATGCTCGTGATGATACCAGTTGAATGGTATGTTTGTGCTCAAGATCATTATCCGTTAGACCTCCCTAGCTATGAGGGAATGTTGATATTATGGTAGCTTCGGGAGGTATCAACCTCCATTGTGACCTTTGACAAGATTAGAATATTACGGAAGCAAGAAAAGAAGTGAATGTAACCCTAGAAGAGTTGTTATCTAAAAGAGATAATTAATATGAATTAATTAGTACCGAGAATGAGAAGTCGACCCAGGCAGTCTGCCAGAGCTAGTATAAATACAGGGCACCGGTCTTCACTTTACACACAATTCTCAGAATCACAGTCTGACAGTCTTGTGCACACTGCAGTTTGGCCGTCTTGTGCACAAGTCCTGGAGAAGGTGCTGCCACCAGTTCTGAAGTCTATTGTTTCTATCTTTCTGGGTTGGACTCTCTAATCAACTTTGGTTACTTCTTGCTTGGTGCATTAGCCTTGCTTGGCTATTGGTTTGCTACCAGGATTCTTCTCTCTATCAAGGTCAAGGTTCTTGGGGGTGGCTTCGGCCTATGGTTGGGTAACAATAGTGATATTGTCTATGGTTAAACGAGCACATTTTAACAGCTACATCTAATAACGAAAATCTACAAATGTGCTTGTCTATTAGTTTGAAGCAAACAAAGCCTTGCTATCATGACATTTGTCCTTTATAATCGATTTATAGAGAGATGAAACCTTTTAGACAATTTTAAAAGATTAGAAATAACAACCATTGTTTTGGGAAGTTACATGATTCATGAACTATGAAATCCAATAACCTAAAATATTAATCCTTGAGGAATACACTCTAGATATTCCTACCTTTTTTTCTTTAATATAGATCCAATAACCTAAAATATTAATCCTTGAGGAATACATTCTCTAAATATTCCTACTTTTTTTCTTTAATGCAAATTCCAAACAAGTATAATTTATATAAACAAATTTTAACTTTTTGTAAATTCTTTTTAAAACATCTTTTCTATCATCCTTATATTACATGTGCTACTAAAAAAGGGGTCCCATGATTTCCTAATACATTGTAGGAATGATGAAAATCCAAACACATAAATAACACAACACATATGACATTTACTACCAAATAAACATAAATAAAGCATGGCAGCATAAAACTCTATCCATTAATGTTTTCCATTTAGAAGATCAATAAACATGTAATAAACTTAGTATTTGGTTGGAGTTGCACTAAAAAGTATGTCATGTGAAGTACTTATGTATATTAAAGCAATTTAGGATTGAGAAATAATACCTCTTAGCTGTCCTATAAGATAATAAGTCAAGATATGAATATCATACTATTAGATTTTACATGTTAATATTTGTTGGAGTTAATAACTTAAAATAATAATAATGAATTATTTTTATATTTAAATCTATAGGTTAATGTAGTATTTTTTTTTTCTTGGTGTAAGTATTTAGATTTTAAGGTTGTATTGGGGTCTTTTCTCTCATAAATAAGAGATCTTGTACATTTATTTGATTTGATAAATAAAAAATTTCATACACCAATTTGATGTTTGATTTGAGAATAACTTTAAAATTAGATTATTATTATTATAATTTTTTTTTCAAGATTAAAAATTATTGAAATTTCATTTATTTACTAAAAAATGAATTAATTCAAGACCATCTTTCAAAATTTTAATGATAAAAAGAAAAAAAATATGACTGCCTACTACACCACCCAGACAAGTACAAGAGATTTCAGATTTTCTTTTGTTAGCTAGCTGCCTACCAATAATTTTATTGAAAAAACTCTAAACTCCTGTTCATTTGGCTTGTTTGTTCACAGGTAGTTATGCACAGCCGGACAAATATTTCTCTCCTTTCTTTAAAATTATATACGAATAATTTTACTGATAAAAATCTAAACTGCTCTAGTGAAATGCAATTAGATTCGCGTTCATTTTGCTTGTTTGTTGACAGGTAGTTATGCACAGCCGGAGAATTATTTATTTCGTTTCTTTCTGTCGAAGGCAATAGCAAGTACAATTAAAGTTTAATAATAAATCTCAGTTTAAAATTTGAGTCATGCGCATCCGGGGAATCGAACCCCGGTCAGTACCGTGGGAGGGTACTATGATACCACTACACCAGATGCGCTTTTGATTTTATTATCTGAACACCGACTTTTCTCTTATAATTTATTTGCTATATGTAAAGAAACAGAGAAGTAACAGTGCTGCATGTTGGTCATTGGACCAACCTTCAATATGTCCTCTCTCCTCAATTTTAAAATGTTGGATCTAGAAACCACATGAGAAAATAAAGGGAAATGTGAGACAGTGTATATTTGACTCGAAATTGGAAATGAAGAATGCCCACATCTAGTGGTCTCAAAAGTCAATTTCAACAAAACAAGAGTCATTTTTAGATAATTAGACCAGTTTGGACATAGTGGTGTACACAATTAGTGCCAGGAATCAAGATACATTGATTTAGATATTTTAGGCAAGCTTCATGAACCATCAAACATGGATCTAAGGAGAATGAAATATCCTTGATCCCACCGATCGAGATATTTGCTACTGATCTACTATTCTGTCTTGCAGATCTGATACACTGGGGGTTTCTGGATGCGTTTCAGTTGTATTTTTGAGATCTTAATGGTTATTGCATGTGCATGTGGGTTATTACATGTGCATGTTGGTTATTACATGTGCATGTTGCATATTTAAGGTTTAAACAACATATAAAGGATGCATGCAAAAGTAGAGAACATCAACTGCCCAATATCATGTATAATAACGGTTCAAGCATGGAAATACAATAGCCTACTGGAAATATAGAATATAAACGTCAGTCAGATCTCATGGATCAGTACT
>CBVK0102048374.1:0-11015 GCA_900067695.1 Picea abies
GATTTAAATGCTCTGCTTCTGTCTTGCTAAAAATTAATATATCGTCAAGATATACAATGATGAATTTCCCTATGATATCCTTTAGGACTCCGTTCATCAATATCATGAAAGTATTGGGTGCATTTGTTAATCCAAATGGCATGACAAGTCATTCATACAACCCCTCATTCGTCTTGAATGTTGTCTTCCATTCGTCACCTTCTCTCATGCGAATTTGATGATATCCGCTTTTCAAATCAATCTTTGAAAAAAATCTTGCTCCACCCAAGCAATCCATCAAGTCGTCCATCCTTGGCAATGGAAATCTGTATCTGATGGTGATCTTATTGATCACCCTTGAGTCGGTACACATCCTCCAGCCTCCATCTTTCTTCGGGCTGAGCACTGTTGGAACAACGCATGGACTCAAGCTTTCTCTAACCAATCATTTGTCCATTAAATCCTGGACCTGCCTCTTGACTTCTTCATTCTCATGTGGCGTCAATCTGTACGCTGCTTTGTTTGGTAAACTGGCTCCAAGTATAATATCAATGTGATGGCTTATACTCATGATCGGTGGTAATGAACAAGGTAGTTCATCCACTACTATATCAGCGAACTCTTGCAGCAACTCCTGGATTTCCTCTGGTAAATCATCCACTCTTGTACTGGTTAAAAAAAGTATTTCTATCAGCATATTGCCCTCTCTATGAGATTCCTCCTCTCTCATTTTGAGTTTGAGGTTTCTTCCCTTCTTCTTTAGGTTTATGAGTTTTGTCTTGGGAAATTGTCTTGCCTCTGTATTGACTTCTTCCTCGGCCTCTTTGACCTTGCTTTTGGCTCAGCTTCTCCTCAGCTTTCAGAGCCATCTGATAAGAATCTTCTACATTTTGAAGGATCATCATGCTCATCTCATATTCAATGTCATATCGCAGACCATTCATGTACCTGGAAACCTTTTCATCATCACTTTCCTGATGACCTGCTCTCATGTTTATCTTGTAGAAATCTTCAGTGTACTCCTTCACTGACATCAGCTTCTGTCTCAAATTTTGAATCCTCCGAAACAAAGTGATTTGATAATCCTTGGGTATGAATTTGGCTTTCATCTTTGCAACCATTCTATCCCAACTTTTGATTTTCTACTTGTCTTTGCAGCGTTTTTCAGCCTGCAGTTCATCCCACCATAGTGTTGCATGCCCTTTAAGTTTGGTGACAGCATGTTTGACTTTCTTGTCTTCCTCAACATCCTCATAGTTGAAGTATTTATCCAGAGCTCTAATCCAGTCTAGAAGCTCTTCAACATCTAGGTTTCCTTCATATAATGGAATGTCCATTTTTTCTCTAGCACCTATCCTTGCAACAACCCTGAATAGGCATTCGTCTATAGCATCTTCGACTGCGACTTCTTTTCCTTCGTGTCCAGCTTCATTTTCACTTTCAGCCTCGCTGATATCCCCAACGTCAACTGTGCGCCTCTGTGTTGTTTCTGTCTGTCAACTGTGCGCCTCTGTGTTGTTTCCATGGCATGAATCCTGGCACGTAGTTCGCGCATTTCCCTCTCCATTGTTGGATCAAGCCTTGATCTATCTCTTCTTCTTGGCGGCATGGCTGAGAATGTTCCTCTTTTCTCTGCTACAAAAAGCAAAGACTTCGTTCTGCAGCTCTGATGTGTATCAAAGTATTGTTTCTCCTCTCTCTTCTTCTGCCTGCAATATACAAATAGAGTCAAGCTCCGATATGAAACTTGACATGTATCAGAGTACTTATTTCTCCTCTCGCTTCTTCTACCTGCAATATACAAACAAAGTCAAGCTCTGATACCAAACTTGACGTGTATCAGAGTACTTCTTTCTCCTCTTGCTTCTTCTGCCTGCAATATACAAACAGAGTCAGGCTCTGATACCAAACTTGACACAGACCCCCGAACCCTCAGGCCAAAGTTTGCTCAGGATCGTTCTAAATATGCCATTTGAGTCTGATTGACTCTTCGGTTCCTCCACAGGGAATCCAACACACACACGAAGGTGTATCCATAGGTCCTTTTGAGTATGCTCCATGTGATCAACCACAAAGCACCACTCAAGTCTCTCGATTTCAGTAAGATCGTGCCCTTTGCCAAACCGGGACTTCGGGTTTCACGATTTCTCAATCCTTGTTGTCGAGGGTTCCTGTCTCTACAACCTCCGAAACCCAAAATTCTGAATTTTGATGTGTTCAGCAAGGTTGGCTTCCTAATGGAATTTTCACTTCATCATGGTTTCGGACTTCGCGACTTCACAAATTCGGATGCAATGCTCCCAGCTCTTCTACCTCCGAACCCCGAAATAGTCAACAAGGTTTGACCCCACCTATTGATGAAGACACGCCACCTATCTACTCAAATTCTTTCTATCTCTGATGTGGACTCTCGCCACCTGTTCCTCTTCCCGGCTTTCGAGACTTGAACAAGCCTTCAACTAATATTCCCCTACCACTTTGAAATCCCGAATTCTGAAATGATCTGATGGCTTCCACTATCGCGATCAATGGTCCACGTTGAGTCTTACCTCTGGAAGGGTGGATTCATCCAGTGCTTAACCTCCTCACAGCTTCACTGAATTCCATGGTCCTCGCAACTCCGCGAGCTCTCCTCGGAGAATTCTGACCACTTGTTTCCTCCTTGAAGACTTCTGTGAATTTAACCAATGTTCTTCCACTGGAACTTAACTTCTATAAGACATGTTCAATCTCCATCTCCCTTTGAAGTGTTCAAAGGCGTTAACCCTCTTGAGCTTTCTCTGGCAACTTCAATCCTTGAAAGAACTCCTGCATGCACTCCTTGCGGCAATCTATCAAATACTTTTGGGTATTTGATCTCTTCGACTCTGTGCACTCGCACAACAACAGTCCTTCACTCTCCCAACATTAATTGATAACTTCTAAGGTATCTACTAGCCTGCGCACACCTTGCACGGCTTTTGTGCTTCACCTGTACTTTTGCTGGAATGAGAACAATGGTATCCCTCCTGATCTTTTTGAGATAAAACTCAGAACCTTTGTCAATGCACACCTTGCGGATGTTTCACTACACTCCTTGCAAGAACTTCTCTCATGATGAGAAACAATTGAAACTCATTCTCTTCCTCTTTCAGACTTCATATACTTAGCATTAAATCATACATTTAACACAGAGTAACAACAAAGGAATAACAGAGAGAATAAAATAACTGCAAGCATACCGTTCAGCATATGTAAACAACAAACATCATAACACCATGAAATCTGAATCAAAGCTTCATATATTAACTCAAATTGCTTTTGTACATGGTTTCTTCTCCACGGCTCTCTACTACAGCTCTCTTCTCTTCTATTTTGTGCTAATGATACTATTAATGATACAAGAATGAGGGTGTCTATATCCATTTTCCCTCCTACTCTCTAAACTATCTAATCTATTAATTCAAACCTACATACTTTCATTAATTGGGCTTAAATGCCTTTTACATTGACAGATGAGATAACACAGAGTAACAACAAAGGAATAACAGAGAGAATAAAATAACTGCAAGCATACCGTTCAGCATATGTAAACAACAAACATCATAACACCATGAAATCTGAATCAAAGCTTCATATATTAACTCAAATTGCTTTTGTACATGGTTTCTTCTCCACGGCTCTCTACTACAGCTCTCTTCTCTTCTATTTTGTGCTAATGATACTATTAATGATACAAGAATGAGGGTGTCTATATCCATTTTCCCTCCTACTCTCTAAACTATCTAATCTATTAATTCAAACCTACATACTTTCATTAATTGGGCTTAAATGCCTTTTACATTGACAGATGAGAGAAAATCGCTCATGATCAGTTTACAACAGTCAGATATGTATATAAGTACACCTTCTAGCTATTACATTAATATCCACTCCCTTAAACTTTCAAAACATTTCAAAACGTGAAAAATGTGTGTTGCACTTTCCAGCTGTCTTTCGCCTTCACGCTCGCTTGACTACTTACGATGCTCCTCCATCACATAGTAGAACCATAAGCCTTATAACCCTTAGATTGCAAGACAGGGTGGAAGTTGACACCAGCTAGGGTACACCATGAGGTCAAGGAGCAGAGGCTCCTTACTGGCCAGTAACCAACATCAAGAACACGTAGAGGCATAACCCTCGTGGTTTTCCCCACAAGCCGAATAATGCTGATAGAAATGAAGATCTCAGGTAATAACAACCAACCCTAAAAAATCTTCTTGGCATAATAGCCACCCATAACCAACTGTGTGGATACCAATAACATAAAATGAGCTTACGACCAGGTGGAAAAAATGATATGCAGTGCCCAAAAGGTGGTTCAATCATACACAATAACCCCATAACACCAAATACAATTGGGTGTGGTTACAATGACTGTGAGAAGACAGCTAGCCAGGCCAAACAGAATGAAACCTTCCAGCAAAAACCCATAAAGACAACATAGATCCATCACGGCTTCCACCACACAAAATAGCCAATGAAATTGCGACTTCAACTATCAAATTTTCCATTTGCAATGAATAAAACACACAGTCATTCCAGAGAAAACACCACTCTTTTACACAGTTGCTAACCTCAAGAAAACGCAGACCAATACATTACCGAGCCAATATTCATTTCATAAACAGAGCGAGTTCATGGATGGGCAAAAAAATCATACATGTAGCCAAACGGCCTTAAAAATGCAAGCTTGGTTGAGAAGTTCCTTCCACACCTGAATCTCGAAGCTTAACCATAGCAAAAATCAAATGAACAATAACCAAGCTAGGGTGAAGGCCAGTAGGAGAAGTATGGAGTGACGTGCATTTATTGCACGTTGCTTCCATCCTCCACTCATTCAATTATGTAGTACATGACAGCCAGCTAACCATTAATCCATGTCATTAATCCATGCATCAAAAATTTCATCCATCCTCCAATCTACAAGGGGGTCCCACCTACTAGTATTATATATCATTGGCATAGCTTAAATAATAGGCTTAGCAATACTTTGTGGGTGAAATCCTCGTTGCGATTTTAATCGTCAACAAACTGGCGACTCCACAGGGAAATCTATTTCCAACAGATTAAGAACTCAGAACACATGGTTTCGCAGACCAAGAACAATGGATCAAGAAGATATAACCAAAATGATTATGCAACAGGGGGAAGTGACAAGAAGGTATAACCAAAATGATTATGCAACAGGGGGAAGTGAGCAGATTTAATGGAAAAATGACCGGGAATTCGAGAATAACTCATGGAAAATGTAAAGTATGAGGGGGTTTATCCCTGTATGCATAATCATTCAACCATAATTTGCTCTTTACTTCAAGGAGAAAAAATTATAGACTTGCTCTTTTAAATTCTCAATTGGATGAAGAAATGGAAAGAAGAAGCGAGAAATAACCAATTTCTTTATAAGAAAACAGTGAAAGAAGATAACAAATTCAATTATTATTTCAGTGGGAACATCGTAACGGTTGTGTAAGCTTGATTTTTATTGACTAACAATACCTTGCAGGAGTGTCACTGTGGAAGAACTGATCCAACATCTTATTTTTGACCCAAAATAAACTAAAAGGTGAAAGGCAGTAAAATTCATGACATAAATGGAACTACGAAATTTAAAACAATAGAAATAAAATGACAGAATTGTAAAAGCAACAGGAAATATTATTAAAAGGAAAGTAGAAATTAAACTACTGTAAAAGCATAAATAAAAAACAGTGGTGAAAAAGAAAGCAGAACTAGACTACTAATATACAGAAAATCCAAACAATGTTAAAAATTTCAAGTTGGTTCCACATAGTAGTTCAAGTGAGAACCATTAGTGTTGTAGGAAAACAATCGCTCCTGTAAACCTTTTATAATGTAAGAGTTAGTACCCAGGAAAAAAGCGATCTTGAAAGGACCCAACCATAACTCTTGAAATTTTGAGTCAATTGATAACCCTTTCAAATACACAATTAGATCACCAAGATAGACATGAATAACATTACCGATCAAATCATCGAAAGTTATTTGCATAGACATTTTAAAAGTGGTACTCACATTAGATAATCCAAAAGGCATACATTCATAATTCAAGGTACCCTAATGAGTAATAAAGGTGGTTTTGTATTTATCCGCCCCTTTTACCTTGATTTGATTGTAACTGGAAAAAACGTCAAGGGCATCATCTGTGACCCTGCAACTTGCTGCAAAATTGTTCTATGTTAGGGAGAGGAAAGTGATCTTGCATAATAGCCTGATGAAATGCGTGAAAATCAACGTGAAATATGATATGATCAATGGATTTTCAAACAGGAACCAAATTTGAATCCCATTCAGAATACTTGACCGGAAGGATAATTCCAACCTTCAAGAATTTTTCCAGCTCCTTTCAAATAGTTGCTTCCAGTTCAGGGTTGATAGGTCTTTGTTTTTGCCAAACTAGTTTCATGCCTTCCTTGATGGGAATAGCATGATGTATAAGATCAGGATAAAAACCAAGAAGATCCTCATAATACCAAGAAAAAACATCTTGAAATTCACCAAGGAGCTTGGAAAACTTAATTTTCTCTTCATCGGAACATTTGGTACCTATTTTAACATTCTTTGGAGACTCAGGTGTCCCAATCTTCAAGGAGATGGTTTCACCCACCTTCCTTTTTGACTCCTCTTGTTTATGTTTCTCTTTATTGCCTACGTCACTCGACGAAAATGAACTCTCTAGAGGAGTCAAGCCCTTAGGAATCTTGTTATCTTCTAAGGATATAATTTCCTTGGGCGTATAAGATTCATTTTGAATGAAAGCACAGATGCTCTCATCACTAGGGAAGACCTACCAAGATTCTATATTGTCAGGGATATGTGGACGATATATAGATTGAAAGGTATAATCATGTCTATGTGGCAAAATTTGTCGATTAGGAGAGGCTGCAAAAACAGCTAACCGATCAGCCATTGAGTTTAACTCCCTCTTAACATGAGTAATGTTGAAAGATAATAGGTTCGAGATAAGTGCCCAAACAGTTTGGGTGTATCTTTTCATCAACTTGTTTCTAGGAGAGTGTATCTTACGTACAAAGTTCACAATAAGATTGAAATCCCCAAAAACTAAAAGGTGACCACAACCAAGATTATAGGCATTTTCAATGCCTAATAATAAAGCTGTGAATACGGTGACATTGTTCGTGCAAGAAAACTCCAACCTATAATAAAAGTTATGGATTTTCCCTACAGGAGAAATCAAGATAATGCCATCTATGTTACCTTCATTAGAGCATGAACCATAAAAGTGCATGTGCCACATGCCATCATCTAAATCAATTTGTTCCAAGGGAATGTTATCCTCCTCAGTAAAGATGGAATACACTCCTAGGTCCTCTTCGATATAGTTCACATTATGTTATGGGACACTCTCTATGTAAGGTGAAATCCTTCCCTCTCTAAGGACTATAATGTTTTTACCATTTCGAAGAATGGATAAATGTGTCCCATCGAGTGAGAGGTATCCACCCTTAAAAGCTTGCCAATATCTTCCCAAGATGATTGAGTAATTGCTTACTGGCATATCAATTACATGAATGCTAAGGGTTGTCCTTATTTCAAGGTGTGCGCACAAAACTAAGGTCACATATTTAATCTCACCTATGGTCATTTGTTGTAGACTATTATAAGAGAGCATGCTTCTGTCATTTTTGTTTGTACAAGACAAGCCTAGCTCTTCCATAATAATATTCGACATCACACTTGGGCCCAAACTTCCATCAATGAGGCAACAATGGGTGATCTTATCCATAATATTTAAAGAAATATAAAAGGGGGATTTTTTACAGAAAAGGGGGATTTTTTACAGGGTATCTAAAGTTATGTACACCTACTTTATTTACAGACGAATCCTCTTTGTTGACCTCTTCAAAGATTTTGTCTACAATGGAAGATTTTCCTTCCATGAATTGTTTCAAATGCCTATGTTTTTCAGGGATGGAAACCATGTCCAGAAGGGTTGCATCTTCTTTGATGTTGGCCAACTGATTTAGGATATTGTATTTGGAAGAGGGGAAAGGGGAGGTAATTCCTTGACTGTCAGGAACTTTAGGAACCTGAACAATATTAGCAGGTGAGGATGAGCTCAAGTTAGAAGAATTGTGGGGAGGATCATATTTGCCTTTGGGAGCATAGGATTGGTTCCTAGTATTGATGATCATGACATCTTCTGGCTCTGCAAAATCTAGGACAACGATGGTAGTTTCTGGTCTTTCACCAAAGATATTATCTCTAGCACTCTTCTTTACCTCACATGTGGTCTCCTCATCGTGTTCCTCAAAAAAGTTACAACAACTTTGAGACATGATAGCTTTAGGATGAAAATTATTTTCAATTGGATTTCTAAAGGGGGCTGCAGAAGAGGATGAAGCTCCAAGGGTGAGAGGGGAGACATTTCTCGTCCACTCATACACTATCATATGATTATTCATGTCTTGCACAAGCTGTAAGAGGGTGGACATGTCTGCATGTTTAACTCATTCTCCCTGAGGAAGAACTGTCCTCTCAAGCTATTCTTCATACTCTAAACAAGTATGCAGAGTGGAACCGAGGTTATCAATGGATTTTTCCTCAAGCCTATGACAATAGGGGGAAGGTAATGCATTGTAGTAATGCATGAAAGCGGCTTGGTTTTGAGGTCGAATGAGTTCAGGTATTTGAGGGTGCAAAAGAGGATGAAGCTCCAGAGGTGAGAGGGGAGATATTTCCCTTTCTCTCATACACTATCATATGATTATTCATGTCTTGTACTAGTTGTAAGAGGGCGGAAATGTCTATATGTTTAAACGATTCTCCCTAAGGAAGACCTGTTCTTTCGAGTTGTTCTTCATACTCCAAACACGTATGCAAAGAAGAATCGGGGTTATCAATGGATTTTTCCTCGATCCTATGACGATAGGGGGAAGGTAATGCATTACAGTAATGCATGAAAGAAACTTGGTTATGAGGTCGAATGAGTTCATGGATTTGATTGTATAACTTAGTGAAACAAAAGTTGAAGGGATTGATGGTCTCACCATCTTTATAGGTGATGTTATTGTACTCCGTAATTGCTCAGTTGGGCTCTGAGATTTCCCATAGGTGGATTTGAACCAATAGACTAACTCCTCCCAAGTAGACAAAATCTTAGGAGGAAGGTCAAAGAAATCGGTTGTAGCCTTTCCTTCCAAGGACTTGAAAAATAAGCGCATGCAAGTATCATTTTCATTGGCTCCTATGTTGTGACAGGCATTAGAAAATGCCACTAGGTGTTCATTTGTAGTGACAGTGTTATTTCTCGAAAACCTAGGAAGATGCTCTTTGAATTTAGGAAGTGGACGAGTAGCAGGTGCTAGGTTAAGAGGAGAGGAAACATGCCATGGTGTGGTTGTAGTGTCTTCTTCAAACTGAAAAATCTCATACTTTTTGATAACTTTGGTGGGGTTTGTGGTAGATTGGACAAGCATATGGTGGCTATATAAGCTACCAATCATTGATGAATTTGAATACTAAGAGGAGGAAGCACTTACAATGCCACCAGAGTCACCACTAGATGGCATCTTGTGGATGATAGGTAAGGGAGAAAAAGACAAACTGGATTAATCAGACAAGGTTCTCCTTAGAGCACTTTGTTGGGTTGATAACACAACATTCCTTCTTCCTATTTCAGCAATAGGATTAATTTCAAGTGATAAGCCTCTTCTTCTCCTAGAAACACGAGAGTCTAAGGAAATGAAAGGAAGGTCAAAGCTGAAGAACAAGAAGGTTGTGGTTGGTTTCTAGGCTATCTATGTCTACCTTCCGAACGTTCTTGGGCACTAATGTCTCGTTCAATTGTTTCCCATGAATGATTAAGCTCAGTCTGAGTATTAGCAGTGTCTAAAATGGTGTTAAACAAATTCAAAGCAATGTTGGTCTGATCTTGAAGACCAGGCTCAATATTGGGCTGCCTTACAACAAGTACAATCATTAAGAAATAAAACAGTCAAAGAACCACTATCATAAAAATAGATGTATTCGATGATAATCAAGCATAAAAATCAACCAAAGAGATATTGAAGATCTCCCCAGTATGGTCACCAAATAAATTTTGAGGAAAATATATGAAATGATCTTACTAAATCATTTTCAGATCCTACTTGGCTAAAGAAAGATAGACGGTAAAATCACCCTATGTTTATAGCCATCAAAATTAGTATCCTAACTCACAAGTATTGATTACAAGTGCTTAGCTTGGTTTTCTATGAATAAAAGATTGTTGGAAAATTCATTATTTATGTGATTTTATGAACATAACAAATGCTGAAATAAATATAGAGACAGGAGTAAAGACACCAAGTCAATAGTCAAAATAGATGAGACATAAAGCAATCCTTTATTTCATTCCAATTCATCAAAAGAATCGTTCTCTTTACAAAATTTCGTGAGGAAGTTTTGGACCAAAGTCAAACTTGGACGTCCCCTATGAAACATACAAAAGGAATTCTGATAGAAAGTTAAAAAACTAAACTTTAAAAGCTGGATCACCTTGCCACAGATTGTTTCCCACTCGACTCTGCACAATAGCCTTTGTCAGTCATGAAATTTAATTCATAAACAGACAAGTCTACACAGACTATCAAAGATGGATCTACACCTCTGAGAAACAAGTGTCTAAATGATGTAATTCAGCCCTGAATCTTGTTGTCTACAATAGGACCCTGCTATCAATAAAAAGAATTAGGCTTCTAATGAATTAAGAAATGAATGAAAACTGAATTATCTCAACAAAACTCAAAGAGAAAACCTTAGTATGCTTCTCCTTATATTCTTCCTTTGTCCCTCCTTTTCCTTTTCCTTTAAGCAAATTAGAATTGGTTGAAGTAGTTGAACTACTTCCTTAGTTAAGTTAACTAAAATTCAACCAACTTTTTAGTTAAGGGGGAAAAGTAATAAATCGTAATAAGGGTTTTTAAATAAATAATAACTAGTAGGTGGGAGCCCTTGTGACTCCCTTTAGCTTTTAACAATCATAACACAAC